>CABHPP010144134.1:0-10704 GCA_902168425.1 Peromyscus attwateri
ACTGAAAGGAATTTGACATGGGGGCCTGCGACAGGCCCCTCAGGGATTTTCCTGATGGCAAAGGCAAGGGATTACCTTGTCTATCTGTCCCTTGTTGATCTACATTCATTAGTCCAATGTCTGCCTTCGCCACACCTTCTGCATAATCCAGAAGGGAGGGACATTCTGTTGGTATTATTCCTTGAAAAAACATTATTTCTAGGAACACCCTGTTTACAGTCCCCTTTAGGTGACATTGTTTACCACAATAGAAACATTTGACATTACTATTTTTCTTCAAACCTCTGGAAATCACCTCTCCTATCCAAGCATCGCCATGATCATGAGTTTCAATATAAACTGTATCTCAGATCCATTCCTCCAAGGGTGTTAATCTTGCATTTCATGGCCTAATTACCCTTTTGCATTGTGCAAATGCTAATGCATTTTCAAAAGCCAAAGATTCAATTATTATTTGTCTAATTTCTGAATTTGGTATCATTCTATTTACTGCTGAAGTCTGTCTTTGTAAGAAATCAATGAAGGTTTCTTTTGGACCCTGTATAACTTTTGTAAATGACTCAATTTTTTTCCTACTTCTGCAAATTGGTCCCAAGCATTAAAAGCTGCCATTCTGCATAAGCTAGTGTGTAGTCATCATATAAAGATTGTCTTTGTATATCAACATAATTACCTTCTCCAAGAAGTTGATCTTGGGAAATTTCCATACCTCTAGCTCTACTTCATTGTTCAATGGTCATCCTTCCACCAGGTCCTCCATTGTAATTGAGGACCAGCCTCTAAGACTGCTGTAACCAAATCTCTCCATTCTTGAGGGATAATTCCATTACAAGCTGACCGTGAGTTTAACATCTGCTTCACGAAAGATGAGTGGATGCCATATGAGACTATTGCTTCTTTGAATCTCCTCAAATCTAACATTTGCACAGGAGTCCAGTCAGCTCTTACACAGCCTTGATCAGACCTATCATTTGGCAGTTCCTGTAAGGTTACTGGATAGATTAAGGCTGGCTATTTGAAAGCCTTAGCCTGTTTCTCTGTAACCTTATAATGCAATATTGAGATTGGTTCGCTTTTAAATTCCTCTGTCTGGGTTTGACTATCTCTATGATCTGTTTTAACAGGTTTTTCTAAAACTTTTATCTTGGAACTCATATTAACCAGCTTTTTTAATGATAAAACAGAAATGAAAAACAAATAATATTTATAATTGACATTACATAAATCCCATCAACATTAATTATCCTCTCTTTTAATTGTTCCATTTTCAGACGGTCAATAGTATTATGAAGCAGAGACCAAACTCTTTCCGTTGTAAAAACGTTTCCCATTTTTTTAATGTGGGAAAAAAACTTTCTTTTAACTAATTCCTGCCTTTAAGAAATCCCAATTGACTCACCAAATCTGATGACAGTGACGATTCAGATGATGTTGTGGCAGCAGCCCGAGGAGGGGGCCCAGAGAAAGCCAAAGCACACCAGGAGAGGAAAGAAGCCAAAAAGCCAGCTATCTGCATGGGGGAATGTGAAAAAGGGGCTAATTCTGGCACTTTTGGAGTCCAAGTCTGGGCCTGAGTCTGGACTTGAGCAGGCTGCAAAGTCACAGACAAGCGGCTTTTTCATGAATTCACGTCCCCAAAGTTGGACACCAGATGTTGTATGAATTCAAAATGTTCTTAAAGACTTGGACCTTTGTAAGGTATGGGCCTTGGTGATGTGACATGATAGCAGATTTGGCAGTAAACAATTAGAAGTGTGATGCAGTTGGCCTCAGGACAGGCCTGAGGACTCCCATGAGTGCAGCGCAGTAACTAGATGATGAGTCTACTTCCTTTACTCTTGATGTCAGGCATTTTGTCGGGCTGAATGTTTTATGCTGTGACAGGCCAGAAAGGAAATCCTTAACATGGGAGAGTCAAGTGTTCTGGGCATTGGGCAGCAGATAGGTGCTGGCCAGATCACAGCTATTTCAAAGTAAGGAGAACACTGATAATTATGAATATGAGTCAGAATGCATTAGCTTATTTTACTCTGTTCCTGTCATTCATTGGCCTTTGGCACCTTTTGTGTCCTCTTAAAATAAGAAAATCATTGAGTTTTAATTTTAATTTGTATCTTTAGTCCTATAGCTTGAAACAGTGAATATTAAGTAAATGTTTCTATGTTATATGAATGGAGCCCTAGGGGCGTGTTGAAGTCAGAAGTTGCTAGATACTATAGTGACTATAGACAAATACGGGCATTCCTGAGTATTAGGTCAATAGGAATATACTAAAATAACATATAGAAGTTTCAACTTTACATTGAGAGCTCTGTGGAAATATTGCAATATCAGAAAGAAAATTATCCATGGATCTACTTTTTCCTTATATTATCACAGTGCTAACATATTGAATACAATTGTACTGGCTAGTTTCATGTCAACCTGACACAAACTAGACTCATTTAGGAAGAGGGAACCTCAATTGAGAAAATGCCCCTATCAGATTAGTCTATGCACAAGCTTGTGGAAGGAACATTTTCTTTCTTAATGATTGATGTGGGAGGGCCCAGCTCACTGTGGTCAGTGCCACCTCTAGGAATGACGGTCCTGGATGGCATAAGAAGGCAGACTGAGCAAGTCAGTAAGCAGCACTCCTCCACAGCTTCTGCTTTAGTTTCTGCCTCCAGGTTTCCACATTGAGTTCCCACTATAACTTTCTTTGATGATGAACTGTGATATGGAATTGTAAGATTGAAACAAACCCTTTGCTTTCCAAATTGCTTTTGGCCATGGTGTTTTATCACAGCAATAGAAACTCAATGAGAACAATGCATTTCACATTGTTTAGAACCAGTCTGGACCATTCTAATCATGCTGAAAATAATTCAGTCTGCTATTTTAGATGAATTTTCCTCAGGAAATGATGGAACACGAAACACAATAAGGATCAATAGAGAATTATAGACCCTAGTAGTTTAATTTTTTTTCCAACAGCACTCTAAAAGGTTTCTAAACCATTTTCCAGAAAAATTCTAATAGAGGACCCTGAGGTTCTGGGACAGGAAAGCCTGGACTTCCTTAACTCCCAGGGCCCCATCACAGTTCCTGTGTCATTTAAGACTGAGGTTATTGTACATAGGAAGAAAGTTTGACTAACTTCAGATAGCAGTCACAGTTGTAGGGATAAATATGTATGCTACCAGGCAAAATCTCTTCACAGGAGGGTACAGAGGCCAGAGCTTGATGCAGAAAAGTTACATATTGGGCAATTTGCCAAAATTATCTTTTCCTATACTTTATTATCCGACTCACTGTTTTATTGCTGTAAAGAGACCCCATGACCAAGGCAACGCTTATAAAGGAAAACATTTACTTGGGGCTTGCTTACAGTTGCAGAGGTTTGGTTCATTATCATCACTGTGGGCAAGCAAACCTGGTGCTGGAGAAGTAGCTAAGAGTTATATCCTAATCTGTAGGCAGAGATAGATAGATAGATAGATAGAGATAGAGAGAGAGAGAGAGAGAGAGAGAGAGAGAGAGACTTCCTCCAACAAGGCCACACCTCCTAATTGTTTTCAAATAGTGCCACTCCCTGATGACTAAGCATTCAAATATATGAGCCAATGAGGGCCATTCTTTTCAAGCCACCATTTATCTTGGAAAAGTTTGTCCAAGTTCACATTAATGCACAAGACTTTCATTTTTCCTTCTTTATTAAGGCAGCATTAATCAAATATTCATTTAACTTTAGCAGCTGATAATGATTCCAAAGAAGGGGACACAAGTAACTGTCCAAATCTGCCATTCATTTTTCTGTGATGCATGGCTTTTGTTAATGATATGGTCAGAGAGGAACAAGTGAACAGGAGTGCAGTTGCATGTCTGTCTTGGTTTAGCAGCTATCAGAGAGAGTTTCATGGCACTAAATGCAATTAAGGACATACTCCCTGGTGAGTTCAGTCTAGGTATTGGCAAGCCACAAAAAATCCCAGTTGTTATTCATTTCTGTTTCTTGTCTTCTGCATAAATCTGAAAAAAAAAATCTGTTTCATATTGTTAGCAGGTATAGTCAAGTAAATGTGCTTAAACACTATACAGATTATAATTAAAAAAATATACATAAATACTGTATTTCAGTAGTCCTGGGAGGCAACTGGCTATAGCTAACAACATTGTCATGATAGTGGTTCACAGAAAATAAAATTTTGAAATGTACATTTTAATAGTAAACAAGCTGTTTTTATTACTGTAGCTCTATAGTAGAGCTTGAGGTCAGGGATCACCTACTCTGGTGATAGGATGGCCAAACACCCTAATTGTCATGCTAGAAACCCCATCCAATGACTGAGGGAACTGGATGCAGAGATCCACAGCCAGGCCCCAGATGGAGCTCCAGGAATCCAATTGGCAAGAAAGAGGAGGGTTTGTATGAGGGAGAATTGTTGAGACCAAGGTTGGAAAAAGCACAGGGACAAATAGCCAAATGAATGGAAACACATGAACTATGAACCAATAGCTGAGGAGCCCCCAACTGGATCAGGTCCTCTGGATAAGTGAGACAGTTGATTAGCTTGATCTGTTTGGGAGGCATCCAGGCAGTGGGACCAGGTCCTGTCCTCAGTGCATGAGCTGGCTGTTTGGAACCTGGGGCTTATACAAGGATACTTGGCTCAGCCTGGGAGGAGGGGACTGGACCTGCCAGGACTGAATCTACCAGGTTGAACTCAATCCTCAGGGGAGTCTTTGCCCTGGAGGAGATGGAAATGGGGGGTGGGCTGGGGGAAGGGGGGGCAGGAGGGGGGAGAACAAGGGAATCCGTGGCTGATATGTAAAATTAAATTTAATAAATAAATAAATCTTAAAAAAGTAGTAAACAAGTTTTCTAACTTTCAAAAGTTAAAAAAAATAAGTGAAAACAAAACAATACAGTTTGCTTCATTTGTTTACTTTTCTGGCAAAGACTCACGAGACCTTGTCACTGGCAATGTAAATATGATAGGAAGCCTAGTATGAAACCAAGGAGAATATCGACTGTACCATTTGGTCATCAGCAAACTTACAGATTGATGAGCATTATTATTATTGTTGTTTTACAGTATGCAGGAGATTAGGAGTGCTTGCAAATATCTAACAACTAAGAGAATAACTAACCTACCTATACCAATTGTAATTTCTAGCAGGATGATCAGTACACTTCATCTACATAAACCCATTGAATGTTCTAGATTTTGCTAATGTCATCACTGTATTAAAAGAGACATAGACTGAATATGTTGCAAAATTCTTAACTCCATATGTAGCAATACACTGGAGTGTATTCAAATATGGCTCCAAGAATAATATAAGAACTAAATTATTTTACTTTAGTAATTTTACTTTCATGGAAGTACTATTTTTAACTTTCTTTTCTACTAAAATTCAATGAATTATAAGGGTTAAAGTCTTTTCTCTGAAATGCTTGTTGAATGTTTTCTTTTGTTATTTTTTTAGACAGGATCTTGTTATATCACCCAGGCATGCCTTAATGTACAATCTATCTGCCTCAGTTTCCCAAGTAGCTGGACTTACAGTTGGCCTTGATAATGTTTCCTTCCTCTTGCTTCTAACTCATAATCTGAAAATAAAAGTATACAACTCTGAGAAAGACTTTTGATGCTTGAAAGTCATTCTAGTTTGAAAACTTTTAACAGAAGTGAAAATTCCATAAGCGTGAACTCTACAATAGGGAATATATGTTTGGACATAGGATAGAGCACTATACACATATGGACACTGTGAGGAAAATACACAGCACATATTGAAAATAATCAAATAAACATTTTTTTATTTTTCTCTTGTGTGTGTGGTGTGTGGTGTACATGTGTTTATATGTATACAAAGGTGCATGTATGTGTACATGTGTATGAATGCCTGATGTTGATGTTGGGAGTCTTCCTTAAACAGTTTCCACCATATTCATGGAAACAGTGTCTCTCCATCGAACCAAAAACTAATTGCCAAATAAGGCTAGAGTTACTAGCCATCTGGCTCCGGGGATCATTTCTCCCTGCCTTCAGAGCACTAGAATAATAGGCCCAGTGAACTTAAAAAAGTTAAAAGCAATGAAAACACCATATTTTTCCTATAAACAAGCACAATAACTAGCTTGTGTTTCTTATTTAAATTTTTAAAATTTATTTATCTTACATGCTAATCCCAGTTCCCCCTCCCTCCCCTTCTCCTGACCCCCCTTACCCCCCAATCCCATCCCCCACCCACTCCTCAGAGAGGATAAGGCCTCCCTTAGGAAGTCCAGAAGATCTGGCTAACCAAGTGGAGCCCCTCCCCGCTGTGTCATGGTTGAGCAATTATTAGAAGCAAAGCAAAGGATAACCAGGCTACAACCCCCAACCCCAGAGAAGCTAGGCAGAAAGGAGGACACATGGAAGGGCTCACGGAGGGAAAATAGTTAAGAGCTCCTGGGTAAACTGGGAGGGGGATAGAAGGGAAGGGTTGTGTTTCTTTTTATTTTAATTAAGTGAGATAATTAAACAATTTAGTAATTTATTTAACTTGGGTTCTAGAGCAGAGAATAATTTAGAAAATAGAAGAGTGTTAGTTTCCCTTGACTTCATCTAGTTAAGGGCATAAAATTAATAGTAACCACTTTTGCTGAAAGTAAAAATGTTAAGCCAGTGACTAATTTTTTTTTTAAATGAGATAAAATTTATTCTGGATTCATAGACTTTTCAATCACCCTTTTGTGTAAAATATTCAAAAACTGAAAAATATATTTGAAAGTAGTCTTCAAAGTCATTGGCTGACGCTGATTCCTGAGAAAAGGGAGTCAAACGAAGTGAACCCAATGAATTGTTCCACTTTTCTGCCTAGAGAGCAACTGAGGAAAATTTAGGACAGTAAGATGTGCTAATGATCTTGATTTTGGTCACTTTTAACAGGTTTATACATATACAAAAAATGATCAATTTGTAGAAGTCAGCTATATATAATTATATAAAATTGTGCTTCAATCAAACATGCATTTTACCATTATTTGCTTAATTATTTTCCTTCTATCAGTGCATGTGTCTGCATGTGCACATTCAGGCACACATGCCATAACACATGTGTGAAGGTCAGAGGACAACTGTGAGAGTCAGAGTTGAGTCTCCTCTTCCACCATGTGATCAGGCTTCACAGAAAGCACTTTTGTCCTTTGAGATAGCCCAAACAAAACTTTTGAGAGGTGATCCTTCCTGAAAAGTACATCAACCAGTTGTCCAGTGCCATATGGTCAGCCAGTCCTCAAAATGCATACAAGTAATACATACAGACTGAGTCAGTTATATTTAGGAATATATATATATATATATATATATATATATATATATATATATATATATATGTGTGTGTGTGTGTGTGTGTGTGTGTGTGTGTGTGTGTGTGTGTGTATGTGTGTGTGTGTGTTTGTGTGTATGTACATATATGAATGCAATGACAATCAGTGGAAAAAGAGGCCATGAATTTAAAGAGAGTGAGGAGCAGTATATATGGTAGAGTTTGAAGGGAGTAAATGGAAAGGGGAAATGTTATAATTATACCATATCTCAAATTTTTAAAATTGGGCCAATATAAAAAGGTTTTGAAACCTTGTCAGATTCAAGTAATGGTAAATCCTTGAGCACAATGTTAACTCACACTATAAGTGGAATATTTGATAAAACAGCCTTATATGCCTGGCAACATGATTTACTTACTCATGAAATAGATCCAGGATATTATTGAATGGTCATTTAATACTTTAAATTAGTATATCTTTGCTATCTAATAACAAAAATACTATTTAAATGCTAATGTTGGCACATCAAAATTACAAAGACTGCAACCATATGAATGATGTTCAAAGAATTCTATATATTAATAAAATGTATTGCTAAAATGTAATGATAAAGTACAATTTACAAAGCAACTTGCAGAAAATGCTATAGATTTATAATTAAATATATATCAACAGATATAGAAAAGCATACACATGCAACCCTTAGTAATGCATTATATTCAGATATTAATGTGAAACAAACCACCTCAAAATGTCACAGCTTGAAATATTTTCCCCACTGTTCTTTGTGTTGATCTGGGCTACATTCCATCTGTGAGGAGGGTTTAGCTACAGAGCTACTTCTGTACTGATCAAAAGAAGCTCCTATGCAGATGCATAGGCAGAGTAGTGTCCAGATGTAGACACTAAAGACCAGGCAGCAAGCCAGCAGATAAACAGTCAAATGAAAAGGGCATTAATAAAGGAGGGGGTGGGGAGAGGGCTCAATGGCTAAGAGTACTTGCTTCCCTTGCAGAAAACCTTCACTCTGTTCTCAGCATCCACAGCAAGTAGCTCACAATTGCTTGGAGCTCTAGTACTAGGAGATCTGATACCCTCTTTTGGTCCCCACACGCACCAGCATATGCATGGATGGTGTCTCTACAGGCATACTGGCAGACACACATACACACATAAAATACAGATAAATGAATCCTTAAAAAGAGAAAAGCAGGAGCCAACTATTGAGGTGTATGAGAGGGAAGCAAAAAGGAAACAAACCTTTGTCATAAGAGTATTAATTAGGGAAGTCTTTGCTGACTTCAAATGCTGTTTCATGAAGCAGTTTCAAGTGTGACAATTTATAACATAGAAGAAGGCAGCAAAAATGGCAAACTCTTCAATTTTATTAACATTTTCCTTAGGGTATTGAGCAACAAAGATTGCTTAGTTTAAAATCACCTAAAATGAAGAAACTGTCTTTACTCTTCCAATTTTTTTATGAGGATAATACCTCAAGCTAAACTTTGTTAGTTTTCCCTCACCGCAACCTCACCAAAGGATCTCTTCTTGTCTGCTTAGAAGGCTAGAGCAAAGTTGATAGAGCATGGAGGTCTGTGTTCTGGGCAATGCCTGTTTATTCTGTCACCTTCCAGTAACACATTTTCATCACCCAATCTTCCTCCAACTACCTGTTTTCTGACATTTCCCACACTATGAGACCCCAAACCTCTGTGAATCTACAAAAAGAACATCCTTCCCATTTCCAGCTCAGCTACTTCATTTTCCCTTCAATATACTTCTTTTGATATCTTTCTTTTTCTACCTGGCTCATGTTTTTTGAGACATCTATTAAATTTCCAAATTTCTAAGCCCTCTCATTCGTTTCTCCCATTGTGATTTTATATATATCTTGATTACCTTTCTAGAGAGTAGTAAGCCATATACTTAAACTTTCTCTTTACATTCAGCACTGCAGTTACTGTCCAGCCCACTGCCCTCTTGCAGTGTACTGAAACTGGTTGAGACTTCCTCTTGTAATCAGATGTTTGTTTTATGTGTACTACTTTAATTTTGTTCCAAGGTGATTTAAAAATGAGGAACGAGGAATTTCTTATTATAGTGCCTTAATCTTCTTTATGCAGAAATATACCAGTGCTTAATTTGGGCAAATAAAAGCTATTTTTAAAAAGCTGAATTAATCATTCACTCAATGAAGTATATACCTTTCTGAGAATGTAGGCTTTTAGAGTAGACATGTAAAAAAGCATTTAAAAGCTTAAAGCATAACATGAACATTACAGGTTTTCATAGAACATGTATTCTGATGGAGGTGTAGACAAATTGTAGGCCCAATAATTATTTCAGAGAAAAATGTCAATACTATGTGGAATGTCAAGGGATGGTCAAAAAGTAACACAAGCCTTCATTTCAAGAAAAATCAAGACGGCAATGCAAAGGAAATTGTTCTTATGCTAAATTATTCTCTATGTAATGTATTTGCATGACTTAAAAAGAAATAAAAAGGAAACATACAAGGGGTCTATTATCTACAGTTGAAAACTTCAGAATACATAGTTATTACATGTTGAAATGCATTCCATAGTTTGGTACCTTAAAATCATATATATGATACATATGCAGATATACAGGTTGTGGTGGTTTGAAAGAAAATGTCCCCCAAAGGGAGTGGCACTAATGGGAGGTATGCCCTTATTGGAGTAGGTGTGGCTTTGTTGGAGGAAGTGTGTCATTGTGCAAGTGGGCTTTGAGGACTCCTATGCTCAAGCTATACCCAGGGAGGACAGTTCACTTCCTGTTGACTGCATATCAAGATGTAAAACTCTCAGCTCCTTCTCCAGTACCATGTCTGCTTACATGCCACCATGTCCCACCATGGTGATGCTGGACTAAATATCTGAACTGTAAACCACCAATTTAAATATTTTCCTTTATAAGAGTTGCCATGGTTATGGTGTCTCCTCACAGCAATAGAAACCCTAACTAAAACAAAGGTGAATGCATAATATATTTAGTGACATATTTAGAATGGCTTATATATATGTGTTTGTGAGTGTTAGTATCACTGATTCCACCTAATTTGATTTGATAAGCTATTTCCATACATTAAAATAATCTTGATGTAAGTCTGAAAACATTTATATAAGAAGTGAAGGCCGGGTGGTGGTGGCGCACGCTTTTAATCCCAGCACTCGGGAGGCAGAAGCAGGCGGATCTCTGTGAGTTCGAGGCCAGCCTGGTCTACCAAGTGAGTTCCAGGAGAGGCGCAAAGCTACACAGAGAAACCCTGTCTCGAAAAACCAAAAAAAAAAAAAAAAAAAAAAAAAAAAAAAAACTAGGCAGAGGACGTCTGAAGCGGGAGAGGGTGGGCCTTTGTTACTGCTGGGGACCAAGTTTGAGTTCTG
>CABHPP010144136.1:0-32780 GCA_902168425.1 Peromyscus attwateri
ATAAGATACAGCGCCCCCCTCCAGCAGGAAGCAGTAAGAGAAACTACGCCCAAATTCCCAAATTATATGTAATTTACTTTAAGGTTAAAACCTTCCTTTTTTGAAAAAAAAAAAAAGGGGGGAAAGTGCTGTGGAATGTTCTGTATGGCAAATGTGTTGCTAATAAAACACTGATTGGCCAGTGGCTAGGCAGGAAGTATAGGCGGGACTAACAGAGAGAATAAAAGGAACAGGAAGGCAGAGGGAGTCACTGCCAGCCTGTCTGCCAGCCACCGCCAGGACAAGCAGCATGTCAAGATGCCAGTAAGCCACAAGCCATGTGGCAAGGCATAGATTTATAGAAATGGATTAATTTAAGATATAAGAACAGTTAGTAAGAAGCCTGCCACGGCCATACAGTTTGTAAGCAATATAAGTCTCTGTGTTTACTTGGTTGGGTCTGAGCGGCTGTGGGACTGGCAGGTGAAAGAGATTTATCCTGACCGTGGGCCAGGCAGGAAAACTCTAGCTACAAGGTCTTGATGCCATCAACCCTTTAGAGTGGGTAGGATGTTCAGCAATATTTCCAGTCTTTATCTATGGGTACCAATAATACTTCCCAATTATGAAAATGACCATTGTCCCCAGTACTGCCAAATGCTTTCAGATCTTGAAAAAGTCCTGTGCCTCCCACATCATCATCAAACCTCAAATGAAGCTAAATGTTAACCCCACAGTTTCGCTCTTTATCAGCCATTTTTCATCATTTTGCTGCTTAACTCCATCTATACCCTTAACCATGCATATTATGCTTTTCAATAGTCATACTAGTTATGTTCTTTCAGCATATTTTATTATGATTTAAATATCTCTTGTCTCCATTTTGAAACATAAATAACTTGTTTTTTTCATCTTTAAAATTTACAATATTTTATTTGTGATATCTACCAAAACTTTTATAATCAAGTCCTATATAAGTATATAAGCAATAATATATACTATTATTGCTCCAAAATACTTTAATACTACAAAGAATGTATTCTGTAGTATCAATGTATGAATACACAAACAAGTTTATATCCTTAAACAACCACTGCATTTCTTCATTCACATAAATTCCAGGAAGTAGAAGACACTATCAGGTTTTCCTTTAAGAATTTTGTAAAAATTTATAATCTCTGGTACTCTGCAGGCTATGGAAAAGAAATCTGGACACCAACTAAACTACAAAACCTGAACCTACAATCTGTCCTGCCTATAAGATGCTCTGGGGCAATGGTGATACAGAGTTTGTGGGGATGGCCAACCAATGACTGGTTTAACTTGAGGAGGAAAAAGTGTACAAGTCAGAAGGGATGGAGGACAGCTGGAGAACATAGCCCACCAAATCAACTAAGCAGGGCTTGTGGTGGTATTGTGTTCCCCAAAATATTGTGCACCCTAATAAACTTATCTGGGGTCAGAGACAGAACAGCCACTAGATACAAAAGGCTAGAAAATGGTGGCACTCACACCTTTAATCCTAACATTTCAGAGGTAGAAATCCCTCTGGATCTCTGTGAGTTCAAGGCCACATTGGAAACAGCCAGGCATGGTGACACACGCCTTTAATCCCAGAAAGGAAAGATATATACGGCGTGAAGACCAGAAACTAGAAGCATTTGGCTGGTTAAGCATTTGGCTGGTTAAGCTTCAGGCCTTCGAGCAGCAGTTCAACTGAGAGCCATTGGGATGAGAACACAGAAGCTTCCAATCTGAGGAAACAAGATCAGCTGAGAAGTTGGCCAGGTGAGGTTAGCTGTGGCTTGTTCTGTCTCTCTGACCATCCAGCATTTCACCCCAATAACTGGCCCCGGGTTTGATTTTATTAATAAGAACTTTTAAGATTCATGCTACAAGGGCTCACATGGGTTCACAGAGACTGAAGCAGCAAACATTGGGCCTGCATGGGTCTGAATCAGGTCCTCTGTGTATATTATGGCTGTTAGCTTAGTGTTTTGGGGACTCCTAGTAGCAGGAGTGAGTGTTGGGATTCTGCTGCCACTCCAGCTACATGACTGCACATGCGCAGTTCAGGAGTTAAATAAGGGGTCTTGCATCTTATGTCATCAGTACGTGCTGGTGATTACATTTTTGTGGAATGGTCACTCAACAGTTCATGTGTGGTATAGCTCCATAAGCCTGCCTGCACATGTTTGCGGGAACCCTTAAAAAGCGGGACACAGACCCCCCTCATCCCTTCTCTGTTCTCTCTCTCTCTGTTCGTTCTCTCTCTCTCTCTCTCTCTCTCTCTCTCTCTCTCTCTCTCTCTCTCTCTCCTCTGCACATGCATCTCCCCCAGGCCTGGTTCTGTTGTCCCCCTTTCTCCTAATAAAGTTCTGATACTGGGTTTTTTCTTGGCTCCTGACCTTTCCGTGTGGTAACCAGTGCCACGTATCATTCTTTTGCCTGTTCTTGAGACTCTGTTCCTCCTATTGGGTTGCCTTGTCTATGAAGAACCAAAGCACCTCCATTTTAAGCAAGCCCCTAACCCCAGCTTGAAACAGGCCCGAGTTTCAAATTCTCAGAACTGCTGACACAGTTTCCAGGAACTCAAAAGTACAAAGTCAGGATGTCTGGAGGGCCATCTGGTAGCAACTGATTAACTACAGAATGTCCTAACACCGGAAATTGCCTATAAAATCAAATCCCCTACATAGTCACCTGGAAGGGGCTCATTGACAGGATAGAGGGACACCTCCCTTGGATCAAACCATTTGTGCCTCAAACACCCATGGGCTCTGGTCCCAAATCTACTGCCCCCCCATTAACATCTTCCTCCTCACAGGTGCTCCCCATCAAGCCCGAGGGAGACTTAAAGCCCCAGATCATCCAGGGAGAACAGAGGCATCTAATCTCTTCCCTCTGCCCTATTCTTCCCCTCAGCCAGCCAGTCCTCTACCCAACCTGCAGCACCAACCAGAACTGCCTTTACAGGGGCCAGCTCAACAACAGCAACCCGGAGCCCAAGAGGGGCCACCCCACAGCCAGACACTGAGGTGGCTCTGCCCCTCAGACCTACTGGACCAGTGGACGCTGATGGGAATCAACCCTACCATTATTGGACATTCGCAACCAGTGACCTGTACAACTGGTGCACTCAGAATGCCCTGTTTTCCAGAAACCCCCAGGATTTAATTAACCTTTTAGAGACTGTTCTTTTCACCCACCAGCCCACCTATGATGATGTGGTCAGTTCCTGAGCATCCTGTTCACCACAGAGGAGAGGAATAGAATCCTGGAGGCTGCCAGGAAATTGGTTCCAGGTCCCATGGGAGCTCCCACCACTGATCCTGCGACCATCAATGCTTATTTTCCTTCCACCCACCCTGATTGGGACTATAACACAGCACAAGGTAAGGAGAGGCTCCATGTCTATCACCAGGCTCTGTTGGCAGGTCTCAAAGTGGCTGTGCAGAAGCCAACTAATATGGCTAAGGTCTATGATGTTAGGCAGGAAACGAATGAAAGTCCAGCTGCCTATCTGGAGCGCCTGCTAGAGGCCTTCTGGCAATATACTCCATGCGATCTTGAGGCTGAGGACTTGGCTTAGATGATAATGTTTGCCTACATCAACCCAGGCAGACCCAGATATCAAAAAGAAAATTATAGTCGCTAGAAAGATTAGGCAAAAAGACTCTTAGGGAATTAGTGGCAGTGGCAGAAAAGGTGTACCTTAATAAAGAGACAGATGAGCAAAAAGAAGAAAAGCAAAAGAAAGAGAGGGTACAGAAGGAAGAAAAACGAGAAAAAAGACAGGAAAAAAGAGTTTAGCGAGAATACTAGAACAGCAGCAGGCCTAGCATAGAGAAGAATTGAAAGAAATCCTCCTGGCAGCAGGAGCTGGACCATCAGACCATCCCAGCATAAAACCAAGACTGTCAAGCAGGTAAGGGTTCTGCCGCCGCCTATGGATCCCAGGATTTACCGAGCTGGCCAAGCCGTTATATGAGGCCACCAAAAACATATCCAACTTTACACGGACGAAAGAGAGACAGAGGGCGTTCGAACCCCTGAAACAAAAACTCTTAGAGGCACCAGCTCTCGGACTGCCCGACATAAATAAACCTTTTTACCTGTTTAGAGATGAAAATAAAGGACTAGCAAAAGGGATACTCACTCAGACCATAGGGTCCTGGAAAAGACCTGTGGCATATCTATCCACAGATATCCACAGAAACTGGATCCTGTGGCTGCAGGGTGGCCTCCATGTCTGCGTATCATAGCTGCAGTGGCAATCCTGGTCAAGGAGGCTAATAAACTAACTTTGGGACAAAGTCTAACCATTGCCACCCCGCACGCCTTAGAGGGGGTTCTCAAGCAGCCACCTGAGACTCTACTTCTTAACCCTTCCAGAATAACATTCCAAGTGCCAACAGCCCTTAATCTGGCCACACTGTTGCCAGACCCCAACCTCGAGGCACTGCTCCATGACTGCGCCGAGATACTGGCTCAGGCACACTGCATTCATCCAGATCTGTGAGATTTGCTGTTACCAGATGCAGAAGACACCTGGTTCACGGATGGCAGCAGCTACATGTGTGACTGACAGAGGTATGCAGGGGCCACAGTGACCACCACCTTGGGCATCATTTAGGCAGAACCCCTACTAGCAGGGACCTCCGGCCCAAAAGTGGAGTTGGTTTCCCTAACTAAGGCTTTGAGACTGGGAAAAGGAAAATAACTAAACATTTATACAGCTATTAGACATGTCTTCACCACTGTGCATATCCATGGGGTGATCTACAGAGAAAGAGGCTTGCTAACAGAAGGAAGAATGATTAAAAATAAACAGGAAAATTTGGAGCTTCTGCAAGCCATATGGGAACCCATGAAATTGGCCATTGTCCATTGCCTGGGACATCAAAAAGGGAAAGGACCAATCTAAACAGGCAACAACCTAGTAGATCAAATGGCCAGAGAAGTGGCATTCACTCTAAGGGTAACACCAGTCTTGGTGGACCCAGGAGCTAGGAGCCTGCTGCAAACCCCCCAATACACCATGGCTGACCTACCCATGACTCATATAGTAGGGGATTGGTGAAGGAAAGCAGATGGGTGAGTCAGCCTGCTGAGAGAAAAAAGATTGGCAACACTCAGGAAGATCCACCAATCGTCTCATTTGGGAATCCAAAGGATGCAAGATTTACTGAGACAGGCTAGTGTAAAAATACAGAATGGCAACCAGGCTATTGAAGAAATAGTATCCAGATGCCACGCTTGTCAGATGATTAACACTTTACCAACCCCTTCAACCCTGGTGCCAGGCAAGGAGGAACTCGACCAGGTGCGTATTGGGAGGTGGATTTTACTGAAATCAAGTCAGGAAAATTTGGCTATAAATATCTATTAGTATTTATAGACACCTTCTCTGGATGGGCTGAGGCATACCCAACCAAGCATGAAACCACAAACGTGGTGGCAAAAAAGCTGGTAGAAGAAATCCTGCCAAGGTACGGTTTTCTAGCCATGATAGGGTCTGACAACGGCCCTGACTTCATCTCTCAGGTAAGTCATGGAATAGCCACTGCACTGGGGACTGATTGGAAACTGCATTGCAGACATAGACCCCAGAGCTCAGGACAAGTCGAGAAGATAAATAGCACTCTAAAGGAGACCTTAACTAAATTAGCCCTAGAGATTGGCGCAGACTGAGTGACTCTTTCCCCCTTTGCCTTATTTAGGGTGTGTAATTCGCCCTATCAGATGGGACTTACCCCCTTTGAAATCATGTATGGGAACCCCCTGCCTATGATACCAAGCTTGCAGGCTGAGGTGGTTGCCTCCCTGGATAACTACAATCTCCTGGATGGTATCTGGAGGCTCCAACTCACCCATTAAGATGTCTGGCCTAAACTTCAGGCCATTTATGAGGCTGCTTCTACCCGACCCCCCATAGGTTCAGACCAGGAGACTGGGTCCTGATCCGTAGACATTAATGCAGGACCTTACAGCTGAGATGGAAAGGGCCCTATGTTGTTATCCTGACCATACCCACTGCTCTCAAGGTGGATAGCACTGCAATCTGGGTCCACTACTACCATGGCAGACCCATTCGCCCTCCCGGAGGAATACCTGGGTGAGACCTGGGAGGCGTCCAAACACCCCTCCAACCCGCTGAAGCTCAAGCTCCATTGCCAAAAGAAATAAAAACCTATCCTGCTTCTGCTGCTTCTGCTTCTAAAGGCCCCCTATGGGACAAGTCATCTTAATAACCCACACGTACCCTGGAACCAGACCTGGCTTATCATCAACACCAAAACTGGAGACATAGCAACTCCACCTCCTCTGCAATGGACTCGAAGGACACCTGGTTTCCAGATCTGTATGTAGATCTCTGTGACCTAGAGGGAAAAGCTTGAGATGGGGATCTAACTGCAGCTGTGGACTACGGGCGTGACACCCACTGGGTTAGGTGTTCAACCAAGAAACACAGGTATTATGTGTGTCCGGCTCACTCCAGAGACAAAAACTGGGTATGTAAATGTGGGGACCAGAAGATGCTTATTGTGCCAGCTGGGGTTGTAAGTTGATGGGACACATATGGTGGACCCTCCCTCCTATAAAAGGAGATCTGATCTTGGTGAGCCAGGTATGGAGTGGATCACTAGAGTGTATTGACAAAGACCATTACCCTAACCAACCAGGGGCCACCCCAGGGGGACACTGTAATTTTATGGTCATATCATTCACTGATCAGGGGGAAAAGGCCGATTGGACTACCAGTAAGACATGGGGGTTACAGCTGTGTCGTTCTGGGCTTGACCCTGAGTCACTTTCACCATCCGGTGTACTCTGTCCCCAGTAAAGACTGCAGTAGGGCCCAACACAGTGCTCAACCCTCCCCAGCCATATGCCCAGGGGACCCAGCACTACCATTGGGTCCAACCATACCACCACTGAGTCCAACTATGTTGGAATACTTCTCTGTGGAGTACTTCTCTCCCACCCAGCCTAATGGACAGGGACCTGCAGTTCTCCCTGTTCCAAAAATCCTATCTGCTGCTTAATGCCAACGAGGCCCAATTCGACAACCTCTTGTTGGCTCTGCTATGATGCTCAACCCCTCTTCTACGAGGGAGTGGCAGTAATGGGCAAGTATGGCACTACCACTGACCCCCAGCAGTGCTGCTGGCAAACCAAGGCCTCCCTGAAAGATGGAGGGCCAAGGCTTATGCATAGGACAGGTCCCACCGAGATATCATGTCCACGGCAACCACACTCAACCACTTGGGAACCAAACCGGCTATCTGTTACCCTTGAGTGATACCTGGTGGGTGTGCTCCTCCAGGCTGACCCTGTGTGCACGCACACATCAGGGTCCTTAATAAGACCTGGGGGCGTTGTATATTAGTTAGACTCGTGGCCCAGATAATATATCACACTGAGGAAGACCTGCATAACCTAACTGAACCTATTAACCCCAGCTGCTATAAGAGAGAACCAGTTACAGCCCTTACCCTATCCGTGCTACTGGGGTCTAGCCTAGCGGGATTGGCGACCGGGCTGCGTCCCTGATTACTCAACAGCAGCATTACTCCAGCCTCCACCTATCTATTGATGAGGACATAGAAAAATTAGAAAACTCCATTTCACATCTTCAGGATTCCTTGTCTTCCCTAGCAGAGGTGGTCATGCAAAACAGGAGAGGACTAGACCTCATTTTTCTGAAAGACAAAGGATTGTGCATGCACTGGCTGAGGAGTGCTGTTTCTATGTGGACCACTCAGGAGTTGTAAACGAATCACTGGCCAAGGTATGAAAATTCTTAGCTAAAAGAAAGAGAGAACATGAGGCCAGCCAGAGCTGGTTTGAAAATTGGTACTCCAAGTCTCCTGGTTCACTACCTTGATCTCGTCCCTCACAGGGCCCTTGATACTCTTTTTCCTGGCCATCACCTTGGGGCCTGTGTCATAAACAGACTGCTCCAATATATGAGGGAGTGACTAGGTACAATTCAACTTATGATGCAGAGGACTCAAGGCTGTATGCCCATAGCTGAAAGGGACATAGAGAGGGGTACTTTTGAGCTAACTGTCCAGAATCCATGATTGGGTTCCATTAGGCACATGAGAAGGGGGAAATGAAGAACCAAAGCACCTCCATTTTAAGTAAGCCCTTAACCCCAGCTTGAAACAGGCCCGAGTTTCAAATTCTCAGAACTGCTGACATAGTTTCCAGGAACTCAAAAATACAAAGTCAGGATGTCTGGAGGGCCATCTGGTAGCAACTGATTAACCACAGAATGTCCCAACACTGGAGATAGCCTATAAAATGTTTTTGACAAACAACTGGCCAAACTGAAAGCCAAGATAACACAGAAATTCTGGAAAGCCCCTTAAATTGAGCCAATCAGAATTGTACCTGTACTAGAACCCTTAACTGATGTAACCTTGTGGTTTTTGCCTTTAAAAACTGAGCTTGCAAAGGGGCGGGCACCTCCTCTGGACTCCACATCGGTGCGCTTGATGAGGTCCCTGCTGTGGCTTGTACTACTTTCAATAAACCTTGCTTTTCTATTTCGGAGAGTTCGAGTCTCTGGTGGTTTCTTTGGGAGTCTCGCAACTAGGGCACAACAGTCTAGTCTTGGAAGGAGGGTGGATCTGGGAGAGAGGGAAGAGGGTAATTAGGAAGATTGGAGGGTGGGGAACAGTAGCCAAGACACCATTCTTTACAAACCCTTGTTTATTTTTACTATGAGCTAGGCATCATGGCTAAGCCTGGTGATACTGTGACTAGCAAGAGTTCCTGCTTCTTCCTTTCATAGAACCTGTGTGCAAAAGAAAATTAATCTAGAAATATACAGATTAATATAAAAGCCATGGTAAGTGTTTTAAACTCAAAATACTTTTCAATTATTATGGTAATTTATACAGAAGGACTTTATTGGGACTGAAGACTAGAAATCATGCAACAGTCTGTGACACTTATGTCATGACTTGAGGACTGAACCGAGTCAACAGCTAAGCTGTTCCCCACTTTGAGATAAGCTGGCATATTTATGTGGCTACAAAGGGATGTCATATGAGGTTATAAACACTGAAGCATTTTGTAAACTCTAAGCCAGTAACTTATGTTAATTATTATTGATAAAACTATTCACAGGCGCACCTGTGATAGCCAGCTGTTTGCCTGGTATTTTATGTCCTATATATTGATCTCATAAATAATGTCATTAATTCCAGTCACAATTTAGGAAGCACTGAGGTGTTTCTATAAAAGGAGATGCATCTTATCTGTCACATGCAGTTTCCTGTTCAGCCCCAAAGGAGGGGACCACAATGACTTCCCTGTCTCATCATATTGGTACAATTACTAAGTTCTATCAAGTGTCATATCAAAGTAATATTTGCACATGTGTATGTGTCTCCGTTTTCTCTCTTATTACCAAAATTCAAACCGAACATGTCACCCCTAGACTTCTAAATCCTCTCATCACGTTCTTTCACCTTCAGCCACCAAACATAGACTACTTCGGCATGAACGATATGCTGTGGGACGGTCTGTATGTCAAATTGCTCTGATTGGTCAATAAATAAAACACTGATTGGCCAGTGGCCAGGAAGGAAGTATAGGTGGGACAAGCAGAGAGGAGAATTCTGGGGAGTGGAAGGTGGAGTGAGGGAGACACTGCCAGCCGCCGCCATGACAAGCAGCATGTGAAGATGCCGGTAAGCCATAAGCCACGTGGCAAGGTATAGATTTATAGAAATGGGTTAATTTAAGATATAAGAACAGTTAGCAAGAAGCCTGCCACAGCCATACAGTTTGTAAGCAATATAAGTCTCTGTGTTTACTTGGTTGGGTCTGAGCGGCTGTGGGACTGGTGGGTGAGAGAGATTTGTCCTGACTGTGGGCCAGGCAGGAAAACTCTAGCTACAACGATACAGTTGTGAAGCATATTCAATTACTACCTTGATATAACCAATATGTTTAAAAGCATACTTGGTTTTTTAATGTGCTTTTTACTGCCTGGGCACTGTTCCTTGGGATCACCCCTTATTTTAAATGTAGATGAGGAAGAGTTTACATTGTACAGTGGCCCAGGCTATTGAGTGCTCAAGAGATTTGTCTTCTGACATTCAAATCTAATTTTAATGGTAGTTATTTTCATTAAAAAAATACCCTGCCCACTTAATTTTTATGTTTTGTCTTCTTTAGAATGAACAACAACCTATTCTGAATATCTTCTTAATGGTATATAATCAGGAGGTATTTTCCCCGTAAGTCCATCAAATTTTACACCTGTCACCTTAGCTGATAAATAACTTTAGTACAGAGATGACTCAGTCCTTTCTGGAACTTCCTACACAGCTTAATCCCAGAAAGACACCTGTGGCCCAATATAACGTCTATCAAATACAAACATCTTACAAACATTTAAACTACTTTTGTACAGTTGCTAGCAAATTTTATGCTAAAGTTGTTTCCAGGATATTACATGGATTTGACCATGCTTGAGAACAAACAACTTCCAAGTTCCAGTATTGTAGTCCTAGAAAAAAACAATAAAAACCACAGAAACCATCAGATTATTTTTTTCACATTCTTTCTTGTTTCTGAAAATGTGAACAGATACCTAAGAACACTAGAAACCTAATACTATCCAGGTTTTTGTTGTTGCTGTTTAACATGGGACTAGGGGGTGCCTCAGTGACACAGTGCTTGTCTTATAAGCATGAGGACCTGAGTTTGATCCCCAGGAACCAGGTAAAAGCCAGGTGTGGTGGTGCACACTTGTGAGCTCAGGGCTGGGTAGGCAGAGACAGGCAGTTCTGTGGAACTCACTAGGCAGCCAGCTGAGCCTACTTGGCACGTTCCAGACCAGTGAAAGACACTAAGGGAAAAAAGTGATGCCTGGTGTTTGAAGACTGTCCTGCGGCTTCCACATGCATGATATACACTAGAACACACACACTAGAACACACACACACGAACACATACACACTAGAACACACACACACATGAACACACACACATGAACACACACGAACACACACACATACACACATACACACACACACACTAGAACACACCCGAACACATACACACTAGAACATACACACACACACAAACACATATACACTAGAACATACACAATAGAACACATACACACTAGAACACACACAAACACATACACACTAGAACACACACACATGAACACACAAATACATGAACATACACACACTAGAATACACACATATATACAAACATATACATGCTCACATGCACACACATGCGTGCACACACATTTACTTTGAAGGCAAGGAATGTTGGACAAGAGTGAAAACTTGTGCGACTCAGTGGGGGAAGTGTTTGCCCTTCACATCTGAGATTCTTACTGGAACCCCATAATCACACACACACACACACACACACACACACACACACACACACACACACAAAATTAAGACTGAGATCTGTGCTGTGACTTAGAGAAATTCAAGTCCAGCCCTACACATTACATTAGGCTACCTTGCTCATATGGAGCAGATGAACCAGATAGCTGGGAACACTGAAGGGCCTGTTTCTGCTTAGATCTGGGGATGGCAGAGGCAGTGGAGGCTTGCTTTTCATTTTGGTTACTTTGGAGTTTCATGGTGCTGGAGTTGGAATTCGGAGACTGGTACCTGCTAACCACACAGTGTGCCGCTGAGACACATGCCCGTCACTCAAGCTCTTTTGAAACCACAGCTTGCCCTGTGAATGTACCAGACAAACATTTCCCATGCTTCGGACATAGCCATGTTAGGAATCCACAGTGCCCTAATAGCTCGGCTTTCAGGTAGTTGCATGTCTTATCAATGGACTGAAGAAGCCCACCTATTCCCTGCTTTCAGAGCCTTGTCAAGCCGTAACAGATCAAATGATGTCTTTAAAACTCCTGATGGTCCAAGATGGACAGTTAAAGGATGTCATACTGCTATGTCTTCCCTATCAGTACCTATCCTGTCATTTTACCTGTCCTTACAAATCAAGCCACAATTTGCCATAAACTGAACCGTAACCCAGGAATCCAGTAATAGTCTGGACTCTCATATATCATCAGCTATCTCAAATAACAGCGTGCCAGAGCTCAGGGGGCAATTTCATTGATATATGAGGCAGAGTGGAACCCAGCTTACTCGTTTGCTGTTATATTGACTTTGCTTTATGACAGTGGCAAAAACATAGAATTTTTTTTAATATTTTTTGTTTTCTTAAACAGCCTGGCAGTTGAACATACCCAAGGGTGACAGGGGCGGGTAGCAATATCCTGACTACATCATCCCCTTGAAATTCCAGCTGAAGTAGTAATAGTCACTAACCAGTGGTTGTTTAATCCCTAAAGGTTTTGTTTTAAATAACCATTTATTTATTCCACTGTAACAAAATATCTAAGTTATGCTCAGGGAGTCTATTCAAGCAATTACCAGATATTTAATAAAACCAGAATACGAAGCTTCATTTGCAGTCCTAGGCTAAGAGCTAGACTCCTTGAGTGGGTGCAATGCTTGCTTTGTTGTTAGTGGTGGCAATGACCCAGCAGCTCTCACGCACTGAGCATGCGCTTTGCGACTCAGCTGGACCCCAGGCCTGGTGGCTATGTTCTGAAGTACTCCTTACACTGCACGGCATTCGGTCTGCCCGGTAATCTTGTGAGGACTGCTGTCACTCCACCTGTGTCCCTTCCTCCACACCTAAGTGTGCATCCCGCAGGATTCTGTCACCAGCACCTGTGTTCTCTCCCGTAACTTAACGTTTCACGTAGACAGTGAAGTTATAGGCTAGGAGGCTGACAGGGAAAAACTACAAAATGTCCCCGGTAGGACACACCTCTGTGAACTGCCAGGGTGAGCTTAGCTCTCTCCTCTTCCTTGTCTCACTCTGACCCATCTCAAGAGTTTTCCTCTAGTTTCCACATGAGGACAGTAGCACAGGTCTCTGTCAGCCTCTGAGAATCATTTTACAGAAGAGAAGACCAAGGCTTAGAAAAGTTAAGTGGCTTGCCTGCTCACATAACATCTCCACGCCACAGACCCGGGGTATTACTTTGATGTACTTGTTCATTAAGCACACACCTTCCATTTTGTTAAAGTACAAAAGGCCAGTCTCACCTTCAACTTATGAGGCTCCGACTTATGGCATTCTACCTACACAGACATCTCATCCTGAATAAAAAATCAAAATATCACCAGGATAACAAAATATTATCCAAATAATGCACAATTCAAGCAATTTCAAAACTAAATCTTAAGTCTGGACAAAGCAAGCGGACAGAATTTGAGATACAGGTGAATGTTCTATACAAATTCAGGAAGCATCGATCATAATTAATGTTTTACTATGAATTACATGAATAGGTCCTAGATGGGAAATAGGATTTAGTCAATGTAGTGCACAGCTCACACTGGGGTGGCCCACAGCTCACACTGGGGTGGCCCACAGCTCACACTGGGGTGGTCCACAGCTCACATTGGGGTGGTCCACTCTTGCATGTGTGTCTTTCTCCTCCTCCACCTGCTCTGAATCTACTACTGTATGAGGAATTGACGAATCCTCTCTCCCAGTTACCCATCACAGCAGCATGATTTTCCTGGTATGTGTGTGTTGTCTGTGTGTGTGTCTCTGAGTGTATGTCTCTGTGTGTGTTTGTCTGTGTCTCTGAGTGTGTTGTCTGTGTGTGTGTCTCTGAGTGTGCCTGTATGTGTGTGTGTCTCTGGGTATGTCTGTCTGTGTGGGTATCTCTGTGTATATGCCTCTGAATGTGTGCCTATATCTCTGAGTATGTGTGTGTGTCCCTGAATGTGTATGTCTCTGAGTGTGTGTGTGTCTCTGAGTATGTGTCTGTGTGTCTGTGTCTCTGAGTGTGTGTCTCTGTGTGTCTATGTCTCTGAGTGAGTGTGTTTCTGTGTGTGTGTCTCTGAACGTGTCTGTGTCTTTGAGTGTACGTCTTTGTGTGTAGTGTCGGAGACTGAATCAAAGACCTCATGAACATTGAGCAGGGCTCTACCACTGAGCCCCCACAAGGCACTTTAGAGCAAAGTAGGCTGGTCACCTCTCCATGAGACTTGGACTTGATGTATTTGGAAATAATACATTTTCAAAAGCTCCAGAAAGGATTGTGGGATGCAGGTACATGCATTCCGTCAAGGAAAGCAAACACTTCAAAGACTGAAGCATAAATCTCCAGCGTTAACATCTAATCCTCCTAGAGCTGTGCCCTGAAGCTTGATTCCACTTTGAACCTGAGCCGAGCTATTGCTGGACTTGAGGTTTTAATAAATCTTTTACTAGACAAGAGAACTATAGGAATAAGTGAAAGTGAGAGGAGAAAGGAGAGAGAGCTGAGTTAACACTGGCAATCCACTTGCTCAACCCAGAGCTGGTTCCCCTTGGGGATGCTGTGTAAGTCTCCCTTCCCCTGCTAGCCTGCTAGCCTATGGCAGGGTGGCAGCTCGCCCAGGCAGCATGGGCTACAGAGAGGCAAAGGGATTAGAGAAGTCACATGCATACTGAAGCTCAAGCCAGTGCTTCATTGGAGACTCGCTTAAGTTTGGCTTGGCTGACACTTTTATAAAGAATCCCTTCTTTGTGAGGCTGCACCTGACCAGTTCTGTGTCACATTGTATTGTCGTCTGCGCCGTGGACACCTGGACCTCGTCCTCCATCCCACTCTCCTCTTTCTACGTCACTCATAGAATCTGGCACGTCATTTGCTTTACTCACGCATCATATGAAATGTCAGTAATGAAAGTTCAGTGAAAAAAATAAGACATCACCACACCCTGAATTTTCTCATAAATTTAAAGATACTATGTGGAATCTCTGGCCATCCTGGGAATTTTTCATATCTAAATAACCTGGCTGTGATTTGAGATGTCATCTTCTTATTTTTACCTTTAACTGTATTTGAATCACAAATTCATTACCAGACTTATATTCAACATGGTGGATGAACAGGATCTTGGTTGAAAATTTTTATGCTGTGAAGGGGTTCGTTCCCCCCAGAGCTGCTCTGGTATCAAGATAATTGTGTTCCTTAACCTCTGGAATGACTTATATTGCGACTAACTGATGTGCCATTTAAAAAGATCGGGGAGGCATTGCAGAATTAGACAAAGGTCAAAGACTTGTAAACCGATGCTGAGGCAGAAGAGAGAATGTGAGCACATGGCTAGTGACTAACACAGGGAGGATTTATTAAATGCTCAAGTCCAACCATAGCCCAGCTGAGGCTCAAGGTGGAATCAGGTTTCAGGACACAACTCCAGGGCTTGGATTAGATGTAAACACTGGAGATTTATGGTTTGGTCTCCAAAGTGTTTGTTTTTGTTGGTCCAGAGGTGCCCAGGGAGATGACCCAGTCTTGAGTTGGCTTTGGAATTCTAAAGAGCTTTGACTGTAGCCATCTGATTGTGACAGATTTCGTGGGGTAGGGAGGCTTTAAACTGCAGATTTATTAATCAAATTCCTAATATCAGTGATAAAACATACACACACACACACACACACAAAAAACCCCACAGTGACTCCAAGGTATCAACATCTCAGCACTGATAGAGGCTAGAATAAAAACTGAGCTCATTTTTGAAGGGAGGATTCTGTTGTAAAATGGCTGAAGGCCGAATAAAGACCCTGCAAGTTCAGACATGCCAGACTTGCAAAGACTACCATGATCCTCAGAGACACTCATACTCGGTGAGAAACACAGACTTGGGTTCTTGATCTTTGGAGGAGGGCGTCCCAGCAATCCACACCATGAGCCTGAATGACTACAGTCTAGTATGTTCCTACGCAAATCAGAGCAAAAACCAGAGGGGAGGAGTGGTACAAATAGAGAAATAGGGCATCTCTTCACTAAAGAGTTTTCTGTTCAGTTCCATCGTCTTAATCCCTGTTTCAGAAGTGCAGAACAGAAAGAAAGAAGAACTACTGAATATTATTAAGGTCATGGGGGTGGAGTTCAGATTCAAACTCAAGCTATTTGTTCTCACACCCATGCAGATACAGACACACTTTTACTCTCAAATCCTTTTCATGTGTAGTAAGACATATATGTTTGGAGAACAGTGTATGTGGGTAGGTTTAACTTAGTACATCACTGACTTATTTTTCTGCTCTGACACAGTTCAATTTTCCTTTTCTTTGCCATCAGACTACAATGCTTAAGAAGCTTATAAATACACTATTTTAATAAAAGCAGTAGATGGTCATTGTAAAGGTAAAATACAAATATTAAGTACGCTTAAAAATAAACTTTTGAAGGCATTTGATGCATTCTATTTTTAAATGCTTATATAACATTGGTCGACATGGATTGACTTGGGTTTTTGTTTCATTTTGTTTAGTTTTTGTTGTTGTTGTTTTGTTTTTAACCAAAGCAGGAATGTTGTGATAATGTACTTCCATTACAAAAATTTCAGCTCATAGACATGTTGTGGATACTTTCTAAGTTA
This sequence comes from Peromyscus attwateri, assembly GCA_902168425.1. Lineage (NCBI taxonomy): Eukaryota > Metazoa > Chordata > Mammalia > Rodentia > Cricetidae > Peromyscus > Peromyscus attwateri. Next base: position 16,458 of record CABHPP010144136.1, read on the forward strand.
ATTCACTCATTTAACTCACTTGCTCAATGATTGTATCAAATAATAAAGGTAATATATAATTCAATAATTTTCTTTTTGTAATTTTTATTTTTAATTATACATAGGTGTGTGTGTGTGTGTGTGTGTGTGTGTGTGTGTGTGCGTGCAAGGGTATGTGCATGTGAATGCAATGCCCTTTGAGGCCCAAAGAGGCCATCAAATCTTCTGGAGATGGAGTAAGAGGTGATTATCAGCTACCCAACACAGTGCTAAGAACCAAACTCTGGTCCTTGAAATAGCAAATCCTCTTAACCATCTCTCCTTTTCCTAACTTAATAATTTTTCTTAATTATATATTGGAGAATTTTTTGTATGTCTTCTAATTTTATTGTTTTTCAAAAACTGCTTTTTTTCTCTTTTTTCTTCTTCTTTTTTTTTTAGATTATAATAACACCATTTCTCCCTTCCCTTTCTTCCCCACAAGTCTCCCCTGCTCTTTTTCAATACATGGCCTCTTTGTGCATTAATTACTGTTCCATACAGATATGTCTATGTATATACACATATATCCCTAAATCATATTACTTGCATGGACGTTTTTAGGGCCAACCATTTGGTATTGACAACAACGTGGTGTGCTCTTCCCTGAGAAAGACTGTTTCTTTCGCTTGAAGCATTCCTCAGGTGCTTTCAGTTCTCTGTGTAGGGTTGAGGCCTTGGGGCTTTTCCCCATCCACTTTGACATGGTTAGTGTTGTCTTGTTCAGCTCACGTTTGAACAGTCATGTCGCTGATACATTACGAGTGTAGTTTCTGACATTACTAAGGATCACAACCTCATAGCAAACTTCCCAATCCTCTTGTTCTTACACTCTTTCTTCACGCTCTTCCAGAGTTCTCTGAGCCTTGGGTGTGAGGGTGTTTTGTAGATGTGTCCACTGGACTGGGCTCCGCAACTCTGCGTTTTGACTGGTTTTGGTTGTGTGCAATGGTCTCCATCTGTTGCAAAGAGAAGTTTCCTTGATGAGGGGTGAGGACTGTACTTACCTGTGGGTATGAAGAGAAATGCTTATGTTGTTGTTAGGGATTATGCTGCCTTAATAAAGTTGCTCTAGATTCTGCTCCAAGATCCTTGACTTTCCTAGCACTAAGTAGTTAGTTGGCTAGGTTTTTACTTCCAGGCATGTTTTTTCCTCTTGTTGAACAGGTCTTAAGTCCAATTACAGAGATGTTTGTTACTTCCAAGGCATGTGTACCACTACTGAACCTTCAGGTTATGCCACACTGGATGCTGCTGTGGTTCATAGACATCATAGCTATATAGGTGGCTGGTTGCTTTTCTCCTTTGGAAGCTTGTCTGGTGCCTTATTGTACTGTAAAAGCTAGTTCCCAGGGAGAAGACTTCCATGTCAGGTCCAGGTCAGGGGCCTCTGGCCCCTGTGCCTGAAAAGGATGCTGTCTTCAGCAAACTAATCTCCATGTGACCAATAGGAGACTTGAACCCACAATGGTCACCTATGGAAGCTGATGTCTTATCCAAGAAGAGCTTTTTGCTACACAAAATGATGCAATCACTAATTCAATATTTCAAAATTGCTTAAGTGTTGATGCTAATAATTTTATGTTATATACCTGTGATTAGAAATTACTTAGGTCAATTAAATGGCATATACATTTTAAATTTCATTGTAAAGTTCACTCTCTAAATCTCATAATGAATACTGTGCATGAGTGCCCTGACCAGACTGGATTCTGTGGTTCTCTTCAGTTGTGGTCAATGGAATGGATTTCATTTTAATTTTCAGTTTACTGGCTTCTTCTGAACCTGGGCATCTTCACCTGCTTTTTCTCATGTTTACTATCCATCCATTGATCTATTCTTCTATTTAGTTACCTTTTATGTCATACAAAGACCTGCTATGGGATGTTCTGTATGCTGTGAATATGTATTGCTCTGATTGATTGATAAATAAAACGCTGGTTGAACAGTAGCCAGGCAGGAAGTATAGGCAGGATAATCAGACAAGGAGAATTCTGTGGAGAGGAAGGATGAGTCAGGAGATGCCAGCCTGCCATCCAGGGAGCAGGATGTAATGGCATACAGGTAAAGCCACAGAACACATGGCAACATATAGATTAACAGCAATGGTCTGAGTTTAAGTGTAAGAGCTAATGGCTGAGCAGTTTTAATTAATATAAGCCTCTGTGTGTTTACTTGGGTCTGAGTGGCTGTGGACCAGGCGGGACACAAGAAAGCTTTCAGCTACAAAGACCTTTACTAAAGAAAAGTTTGAAGTAATGCTTCTGTTATCTCTGTTTTAAAAAACTTGTTCTCTTTTCTCACTTTGCTCCTTTATCACTTATTTAGGTCACATTTTTTCCAGGAATAAGTTTTGTTTTCAATTAGACAAACTTGTCTATAGTTTCCTTTATGTCTTGGGTTTCTCATTTTGTTTTAATTCTTGCTGTAAATATATAAGAAAATTCAGCTTTTACAATAAAGTCTTCAGTCCATCTTTATCTCACTTTGGTATTTACTATGAAACAATATTAAATGGATTCTTCCAGATTTATTAGTAAATGAATAAGACATGTCTTTTACTTAAACCATGCACATTCACTACTTCAACCAACAGAGATATAAGGTTAAAAATAAACTTAAATAACTTTCATAGTAACTATTTATATTAAAACTGATCATGAGCTAGAAAAGTTAGAAAATGCAAGTAAATTAAACTAAAACTAATCCTGAGTGATTTAAAAGGCATTCAAGAGCACTAATCATAGTGGAAAAAAAAGAGCTAAATTTAGCTTTAAAGGAATAAAACCACTTTGTTAGGAAGTGAGGTTAGAGATGGGAAAGGGAAGGTGACTAAGACAATCTAGGAGGAGATGGTGTCTGATGCTGGATGTAGAAGTTCCTAATTTCTGTATTTTGGGCATGTGGCTAGAGCACAGGCACATGGATTTCAATAACAGCATGCGAATACACTAAGTTAAGAGTGTGGTTTATATATGGACCAAGCGTGCACTATGAACAGTAACCTTCATTCAAATTCCTGTATGTATACACATATGGTATATATGTCTATATACAGATATACATTCTCATATATATGACATATGAGTATATACACAATGTATAATTTTACAGATGCAATTGTGGGATTATACACCAAGGTAATTAATAATGGTAGATGGGAATGAAAATAGGAAACATGATTAGAAATCTTGCTCTGGCAGTTAGGATGTTGTAACAATCCTTAGCTGGATTGTTTCTAGAAGGAGTAGAAATACCTCTCACTTTTCATAATTCATTGACCACTGATTATCATGAAGGTGATTTCAATGCTATAGCAGAGTGAAAGCACCCAAGTAAGGAAGTGAGCATTTTTGAACAATAATGCAATCTAATGCAATTATCTGCTTAAACACGCACAGACACATATATGTCAAAAATCTATTTTCCCAGATGCAGGAACAAAATTTTCACGACTTTGAAAAATGTCAAGGCACTCCTCCTCAGTCAGAATGGACAAGTGTGCACTTCCTCAGCCATAAAGGCACTCAGTAGGTACATGTATTAGAAGAAGATCTCAAAATAGGCTAAAACTATATTTTGTAAATTGGCTATTTATGGGGAGTAAATACTACTCTATGGCCAATTTCAAGTTATTAGGTAAAGTCACAGAATCCAGAATTCAGAGTGGAGAAGAAACATACCTACTGTGTTCTTGAGAACTGCTAGGAGCTTCCCCAACATCTATGCCCTTCTCTTTTCCCTGGTTCTGTTTTTAGTTCACAGGCTGTGAAAAGTTTGTGAAGAATTCATGGAGAAGAACAACTATTATTACCACAGAATTCTGATCAGAGATTCTGGCAACTGCTACAAAGGCAAAGGGGGAGGAGCTGAGGACAGAGAAAGCATCTATCCTCAGAATCTGTGGAAATGATAACGAATCTAGGCCTGACCTAGTACAAACAGCAAAGAAAGACTTGTATGAGAAATAGTAAGTGGGTTATCCACTGTAGCTGTGATAGACTAGACAGGGCAGAGAGAGGAAGGAGAATATCCCAAAGTTTACTATTTACACAGCTGATAACTAATGAGGAAAATTAGGTTTGCAAGAGATGATAGTAATAGTTCACTGTGTGTGTGTGTGTGTGTGTGTGTGTATGTGTGTGTGTGTATGTGTGTGATTGTCTGTGTATGCATGTGTTCATCTGAGTTGTGGTGCTTCTGCATGGGTGTGAGCATGTGGAAGCTACAAGTCAACTTTGTGTCTTCATCAATCACTTCTCCACCATGTCATTCGTAGACAACAAATGTTATGGGACTCGAGGCTCACTGATTTCCTAGGATTCTTGACCCAAACGCCTCAGAGGTCTTACTGTCTCTGCCTCCCTAGCATTAGTATTACATGCCAGTGCACATGTGCTCAGTTTTTACACTTGTGCTAAGGTCAGAACTTGCATGCTCATTCTTGCACAGCAAGCTAAATCATCTTCCCAGCCCCAGACAATTACTTCTGGGGATCTGAAAAGCATTCAAGGGGCTTCATTTGGGAGGAATAGGGAAATATGGATCTGTATCTTGGCAACAAGGTCAACTTCACATTCCTTAGAGAAGGGGCTCATGCAAGAAAACCAGGCATGAAAGGAAAAAGAGCAAAAATGAAACTTAGGGGAATGCCACCATTTAGGAGTCAGGTTTTATCAGAGAGAAATGAGGAAGCATGATTGGATATATTGGGAGTAATTATGGAAGACACATAGACACTTCATAGAGGAAGAATTTCAAGAAAGAGAAGGTGACTAACTGTTCCAATGCTTGTAAATATGTCAAGGAAAATGTCTATAAGAAAGGTTTGTGCTTAGGGCACAATCAGTCCCGCTTGAGGGGAGTCATGTCATTTGGATGGTACCAAGTCAAAACTGTTCAAAGGAAGTGAGAGGTTGTCCCAGTCAGGGTTACTATTGCTGTGATGGAACACCATGACTAAAGCAAGTCGGGGGAGGGGAGGGTTTATTTGTCTTACACTTCCACGTCACTGTTCATCAGGAAGTCAGGACAGGAACTCCAACGGGGCAGGAACCTAGAGGCAGAAGCTGATGCAGAGGCCATGGAGGGGTGCTGCTTACTGGCTTGCTCATCATGGCTTGCTCACTCTGCCTTTTTATAGAACTCAGAACCACTTGCCAAAAGGTGGTACCATCTAAATATGGGCTGGACTCTCACTCATTAATCACTAATTAAGAAATCATCCTTACCGCTGATCTTATTGAAACATTTTCTCAACTGAGGTTCCCTCTTTCAAGATAACTCTAGTTTGTGTCAAGTTGACATAGGACTAGCAAAGAGGTTAGGTACAAAATGCATGCACTAGTGGAAATGCTATCACCAGAGGCAATGTTGCACAAGGCAAGCAAGATGTCAAGGCAAAGATAAGATAGCAAAACAGAATAGAAGACAAGTGATAGCTGGATGGATACTAATCATGTGACATGAACCCAAGTACAATTGGAGAAACTAAAGTCGGAATGCCCAAGCTTGGAAATTTTATATCATGCTACTATTTCATGAGTAAAATTCACTGCAACTCCTTACCTAGATGTTACATGTTACACGCATGGACTTAAGAGTGTAAGTCAAATAAGAGTTACTAGTAAAACAAGAGTCACAAAGGTCTCAAAGGACATTTAATGTGCTGGAGAGGATTCAAATTCCACAGCCATTCAATTCTAAGACAGAGCCTTTAGACTTCCTTGGTTTCTACGTATTAACAGCACTCTGGGGAGATTTGCTAGTCAGGACTTTGTTATTCTGCTGGCTGAAAATAATTCAAAATTTCTCCCCAAAGACTGAAAGGGAAGGGAAACTCACTAGAACAAATTCTGCTTTCATCAATGTCAATGTAGTAAAAGTCATGCTGGAGGTGAGTGCTCAGAAGCAAGATATGGCCTACCAGGTTAATTTCACCTTGCTTCCAAACTTAGTGTGATTTTTCTCGCTGTAATTCATTGTCACTGATGTATGAAGCAGGTTGACAAATGGTATTGGAAATTGGGGCGAAATAGTATCTGCATAGGAAAATTTGGAGCTATCCTATTATGAACCCTAAAAATAACGATCCCTTTCATCATATGTCGAGCTTTATAATTACAATACCACTCTCAGAGTTAAATGTCAACCTCCCCAGGTTTACTCATTCTTATCATTTCAAATGTGTCTGTATTTTTGACCATCAAGAATAAATAGGTTATTAATACAGGTGAGAATTTTTCTACACTCAAACCTCTGTTTTAAGTTGTATATTCATATAGTGCAGACATGCATAGAGAAGCATTTCTAATTGATACCTTATTCCCTTTTTAAAGAATGTTTCATTTTTGATAACTATTGAATACTTTTTTAATTTTAATCTTTCTAAATCAAAATAATCAGTTCAAAATCTGAACCACAATAAGCAGCCAATTAGGCAATTTGGGGAACAAAGGTAGAAAACTGGACCTTTACTCTAAAGTGGGATCAGAAGGAGACATACCCCATTCCCATCTTTCTCTGCTTTCTCATTTCTTAATAATTCAGATCCAAGGAGGCATGAAAAAGGAGACTCAATCAGTTAAGACCAACTTTTCCCTTGAATCCTGAAGATAATTCTGCAACTGCAAGCAGTGAATAGTCTTCCAAATTCAGTTTTGCATTCTAAACGGTTGAGAATTAGTTTTTGACTTGTTCTTCTTTTGTAAAGTTGGTGGTGTTATAAGGGGGCTAAGACAATATGAAAATAATGATAATTTAGGATCAAAGAACTAAGATAGGTGCAGATTTAGAAGAATCATTTTGTACTGAGAGAAGCTGATATTGGATTCGCCCCCAGCATTACCTCAGTTTAAACCCACAGAGGTCGGGTGGGGAAAGTTAGAAAGCTTGGAAACATACACCCAGATGGGGAATGAGGCAGAGTGCTATGGTCTGGCTAAGGGTCTATCAAAAGTCTCTGCGTTACACACTTGGTCACTAATTAATGATGCCACAGAGATGTAATAGAACTTTTAAGACTTGGGGCCTCATGGGTGGAGTTCAGATCTGTGGGATATGCATTTGAAGGCATTATTGAGGCCACAGCCACTTCTTCACGCTCCCTCTCCTTTTTCCTCTCTGTCTACCCTGCCTTCCATAAGATGAACACATGTTAAATACTCCCACAGTGTACTACATTGCCATAGCCCCAAAGTTAGTGGAACCAACTAGGAAGAAAATTCTCTTCCTTATAAGTTGATGTATCTCAGGTATTTTGTCATAGTAATGCAGAGCTAACATACACAGAGAGAAGAATGGTTAAAGGCACAGACGGTCATTTTAAGAAAATTGCTGAGTTTATGTGGAGCCTGAGAGGGGAGAGAAGGCTGGGAGATAAGAGGTGCACTCTTCAGGGTAGAGAAGACTTCAGTCTTTGAACCATGCAATAGAAACTTGCATGGTTTCACTCACTTTTCAGCAAGTGAAATATAATTATTTTTTTAAGAAAATGAATGCTGTTATCAGAGTTGACTTTATTAGGAAGGGGATAAATTTTCAGCAGTGGGTAAGATTCTGCTGGGTTTGGGTATATGGGTCTTCCTCCTAGGGTCACCCTCATTATGGGATCCAGAAACTTAAGAGCATTGTTTTAGACTATAATCCCGGAGGCAGGGAGCAGGCATGCATGAGCTGTTGATGCTGTCTTGTAGTGGGAGGGGCAGAGTGTCCCACTTTTCCATTGCACGGTCACATGACTGTGGGACTTGGTCTACTGTCTATTTCAAAATAACATGAATATGAGATTTTGAATATTTTCACTTCAAATAAAGGATAAATATGTGAAGTGATGGATAAATACACTTTGACCATCTTACACAGATGCACACACACGTATGTAAGATATATAAAATATACATTTACCATAAAACATAGTTATTTGTCAATAAAAATTAAAAATAAACTAGTAATTAGAAAAGTAGTGTTGTAAAGTTCAAAACTTTAATACTTATGGAATTTATTCTATGAACCATCATCAGGGACCTAAAAATATCTTGGATGAATTCCATTTTCACAGGAGGTACCTAATGTTAAATGGTCTCTGATGAAGCGAACTTGACATTTCCTCTTTAGATTGAGACTTTCCTTTTGTGTTTCTTTTCAATGACTGTTTTGGTGTTTATGTTTAAGGCAAAACAGAAGACCGAGTGATTCATCTCCAGCAAGTCTTTGTTTATGGAGCTCTGTCAGTAAGATGATCTACAGCACATTATGTTTTGAAGGCACGCATTACAGTGTGCTGATGAGATGAATGATGGAGCTTGATTAAAGTTCTGAAGGGACACATCATTCACATGAACAAAGGAGTTTCAAAAACTTACTCACAGAGAAGATGCTATTAGAAAATTAACTTTCTAAATGCATTTCCTATCTACGTTAATGGAATGCTAAATTATTATATTATGCTATCTACACATTTTTTTTCACTATGAGAAGCCAAACTCGATTTTACTAGACTGACTGTGATTTTGTGTCTTGAATCTATTGACTTTGCTTGATTTTTTATGATTTCATTTTTGTCTGCAAGCACAATTTTACTTTTTCTTCTTTTTTTTCCCTTCCTCTGTATTTCATATTTGTTGGTAAAATGAGGACAGACTCCAGACTCTTAATAGTTTTATTTTTATTATAGGTTATAACATACAGTTTATTTGTAAATTGGAAAAAATTCTCAAATCTTGATAATATGGTGTATCAACTGACATATCTTTGTAGGAAAGAAAGTACTAGACATTTAAGACCCCAGGGTGCAGACAGAGTATGATGGATACCCACACTAAGTACACTCAGCACCCATGTGTCTTTGCAGATGAGGACTGTGCTTTGTTTATAGCTTAAATCTCCAGTGATTTAACTGCTTTGCAAGGACATTGCCTTCCTTGACACGCAGCATAAGCTAAGCCCACTATTCCCAGACTGATCTGAAGAGATACACCCTGGAATAGCTGGAGCAGCTATGAGGGTCCTGCTTCTGCACAAACTACTTCAAAAAATGTAGCTGGCAATTACTCTATGTGTAAAGAAAATATTCAGAAAATACTAGAATATGAATCAAGAATTTCCCACAAACAGAAATAGAGACATGACTAGGAAAAGTGTCTCAGAATACATTGATAAATAAGGAAGGGAGAAAAGGCAGACAGTGTAAGTTGAACACACACTGTGGACAAAAGATTTTTACCGTTTTTTCCAGTTGTATTTATTATTAAGTTATTGTATATTCTACAACATGTAATGTGTTTCATTAGCAGTTTTAATTTATTGGGTTTGTTTGAGTAAATGTTCTTTCCTTTTACTGCTCTGAGAGGTATATGCCTGGAAAATCTCTATCCTTTACAGTCATGGTATATTGTATAAATTCAGGAAGCAAAGTCATTAACCTTAAAGGTATATTGCTTTAAAAATACTTATGAACACAATGCTGCAATAGATTATAGAACAGAACTACAAACTCAATTAATCTTATGTTATAATTGATTATACAAACCTAACTATAAATTTTACTGACTGAATTTATGTCTGTATGTAAGCATATTTGTTTGTGTATTGTAGAAACAGTAAGAAAATCATTTTATAAAAGACAAATACAAAGCCAGCAAAATGGGTAAAGCCACCCACCACCAATCCTGGCCACCTAAGTGTCAATGTCCAGGAGTCACGTGGTAAGAGAGAACTGACTCCCAGAAATTGTTCTCTGACCTCCACATGTACACCATGGTATGTGCAGACATACCCCAACAAGTAAATAAATGCAATAAAATTTTTAAAAAGGACACAAGTAAAATAATTTCAAAAATATTCTTTGGATAATAATGACCAACTTCTACATTAGCAAAATATGCATTTTGTATCTTATGCCCATCTTACTTCTTTCCTTGCGGGTTGGCTCAACTGTGATTGGCATCCATCCTTATATCCCTGGAATCTATATTCATGGTAACTGCAAACACATGTAGAGTGTATTACTTTCCCAGGAACTATTCAAAATATTATGAAACACATATGAAAGTCACTTAACTCTTAATCCTTAATATAAATGTCAGCTAAATCACCATGATTTAACTCTATCATGTGGATTCTGGCATCATAAACATTTTTCAGCCATGCAGGAACTGGTCCATGGATGTTTGACTCTAGCCTCGGGCTCTGAAGCCAAGCAAAGTGCACACCTTCAACAGCTGTCTGTACAGTCCTTTGTTGAGATGGTTTTGACAGAGTTTCCCCTCCACCAGCTAATGTGTAGCAAGTTCTTGCTAAAAGCCTGGCACATTTTAGGCACAAACACCAAGTGGCTTTTTATCACCATGAGGAGTCATTCCTTATGACGAGTTTCAGGTTGCAAATTCTTCTTAGTGCTCCAAACCAATAAATAACGCCGAATCTCACAGTTCCATCATTTCCCTGGGGGCTTCTTCACCAAACCTATCTAAGAACAGAACTGTTCTCAGCTGCCATCTCAACTCCCCTCCAGTTTCCATGCAATTCTATAGTTCTAAGGACAAGAAATGCTAGCAATATGCAAGCCCAAAGCAAACGAAGGCTACTAACGACCATCACTCTTCAGTTTGAACTAAGTGCAGCCCACTGATTCTGAGCTGCTTCATACATTTGTGGACGCTTTACTTGTGGAGGTGAAAGAGCACAGAGCTCACTTTCTGCCTCTGCTCTCTCTTTCCACCAGCTTCTCCACTTGGATGATGATAAGCCTTGATCTTCATACATCAAAGACATTGTGGCAAAACCTCAGTTAAAAGGATGCGTTTCTGCATAACTGTATACATGTGTCTACAGTTTAGACAACATTAAATAAATTATTTTTCATTTGTTGCAGTCTTTCTGGAGAAACTTGAAACTACTCTAACTTTGTCGCATGGAGAAGATCCAAAGGCATGCAGGGACAAGAAAGTACAATAACCAATAAATGCTGTCATAGTCCATCAGCCTAGCTTCAATGACACTTGGGCTTCCACGGCAAAGTCTTGCACACACACACACACACACACACACACACACACACACACGTGCGTAAATACAAATAAATAAATGTAAGAAAAACATTTGGCACTCCACTTCACATGCTACCCCAGGACACTAGAAGTGAAAGCTTAGAGCTCCAGTAATTCTCTTGCTTCACAGGATCATATTACACACCAATTAAATCTAAAAGGCATGATTGATGTGCCATTTATTTACATATCCTTAAAATTACCATACTCCAAATTAGTTTCTCCTTGTATGTTGGTTCCTTTTCATTTTACTATAAGATGTCCATGGTGTTTATTAGCTTGTAAATTGTGACTCTGTTTAGAAGTGTACTTCCAATTAGCTTAAAGGCAATTAAAAACCCATTTTTCCAATTCTTATTTTTCTACAAGACATTTTCCCATTTTGGCTATCTACCATTTCTCCTAATCAAGATGAATACAACAAAAGTTTACCTGTGGCCTGTCTCTTTTTGTGATCTTGATGCTACTAACATGTAATACATGTAAACTTTTAAAAAATTACACTTTTATGAATAAGAATAAGTAAAACTCGAGAGAAACTCTCTAGTGAGCCACAGGAGGTAACAGAAAAAAAATCCATAAACTTAAGAGCTTGTAGAATGTTATAAAGTGCTTTTTTCTTTAATGACGGAGGCCAGAGAACTCATAATTACCACTTACTTCTCTGTAACTGAAGCCATATTCAATAGTGGCCAAAAATAGAAACTAATTATTAATGAATCGCCTCTGTAACCTATTGTTTAGGTACCTCCTGGTTTCTGGAAGGTGCCGAAGCAGCCAAAGTCATGGGTGTGAGAGCAACAGGGTGGTCTGCTGTGCTAATGACTGCGGGGAGGCTTGGTAAGTATTCACCTACCTGTTCCTGACTGTGCTGTGAGTGAGGTCCTTGGGACAATCAAGATTATTACAATGTGAACATTTTAAAAGGTCTAAGTGGCTTGCCAGAGGTCACATAATTAACAAACAGGGGTAAAAACTTGGGTCTACTGACATTGGGGTTTTCCGTCCAGTAAATGTGCTTCATTTGGGCTTGATAATTATTTTTGTGTAAACAATAAAATGACTATGACAAGTCATTAGCCTATGAATTATTCACCAATTTAGAAGCCTCTGATATTTGGGATCAAATCATGACAGGCCATGTCCTAACTTGCAAATAAATTATAAGAAGAGTCATATAGAAGGCAATAATTTCCAATAGTTAAGAGATGAATGCAGAGTCTAAAGCACATTAATTTCATAGCAAGATGAAGAAGCATTACCAAGAACCCATATGCAATCTGCCCCTAAACTAGATTGACACAGTAAGAATTGAACTGGAGAGAAAAATGTTGGACTTGCACATACTGCGCATGTTGGACGCAAATATTACATTTTTCAGAATTTGGCAACCACCCTTTGTAGCATGAATCTAAAAGAGTCTTATTAATAAAATCAAACCTGAGGCCAGTTATTGGGGTGAACTGGAAGATCAGAGAGACAGAACAAGCCACAGCTTCCTCACCTGGCCAATTCCTCAGCTGGTCTTGTTTCCTCAGACTGGAAGCCTCTGTGTCCTCATATCCAAATGGCTCTCAGCTGAACTGTGCTGCTAGAAGTCTGAAAGCTTAACCAGCCAAATGCTTCTAGTTCCTGGTCCTCACGCCTTATATATCTTTTTGCCTTCTACCACCACGCCCTGGGATTAAAGGCGTGAGTCACCATGCCTGACCATTTCCAATGTGGCCTTGAACTCACAGATCCAGAGGGATTTCTACCTCTGGAATGCTAGGATTAAAGGAGTACAATTTGTTGCAGATTGCCCCTGGTTATAAACAACTAGGGATGGCTGAGGACGTATATGGAAAAGAGCTGAGAAGTAAGAACAGAGTGTTCCACTGCAGCACCAGGTGAATGATCCAGATGTATCACACGGCTGTGCCAGGCCTGCCGGCACTGGAGGAGACATTTCTTGCAGGTGCATGCACGATGGTTCAGATGGCTGTGGCAGGCTATGCCAGCAGCTCATCTATAAACCCTAGCCAAGCAGATCCCACTTTGAATCAGAATAGAACACACTCAAAAGTATAAGGAAAGATCAGAAGACTGAAAATTAAGCACTTTTAAAGACACTGTCAATAATTTTAACAAGGTTAAAATCTTCCCTAGAGTCCGGTAAGTCAGCAACATGACAAAACCAGATGAACCCCTTCAAGCTTTCTTCCAGGAAACTGGATGAAATTCTTGTGCATGGATGACAGTGACAGACCAGTGATGAAGAGATTGTAAATTAACTTCCCAAACAGTCAGGCAAAGACGAATGTGGGAGGTGTATTAGATACACTGAAGCACAGCTGTGGTAAGTGAGCTCCCTGAGGAAGGATACCATCTGCTTCCAGGAGGAGTCTTCTGTCATAGCGGAGAGGGGGTCATTTAGTCCTAGTTCGTGGGATAATTCTGGAGAGTCCATACCTGATGGTGACACCTGACTTCTTGTTATCTTACAGTAGGAAACTTTTCCCACTCTGTAGGCTGCCATTTTGTGTTATTGAGTGTCCTTTGCCTTACAGAAGCCTTTCAATTTCATGAGGCTCCATTTGTTAATTGTCAACCTTAGTGTCTGTGCTACTGGTGTTCTCTTCACGAAGTTGCCTCCTGTGCCAGTGTGTTCAAGGCTATCCCCCACGTTCACTTCCACCAGGTTCAGTGCAGCTGGATTTATGTTGAGGTCTTAGATCCACTTGTACTTGAGTTTTGTGCAGGGTGATAGATATGGATCTATTTGCATTCTTCTACATGCAGACATCCAGTTTGACCAGCATCATTTGTTGAAGGTGCTTGCTTTTTTCCACTGGATAATTTTGGTTTCTTTATCAGAAATCAGGTGTTCACAGGTATGGCTCTATGTCAGGGTCCTCTATTCGATTCCATTGATCCATGTGTCACTTTTTCTGCCAACACCAAGCTGTTTCTATTACTATAGTTCTATAGTAGAGATTGAAGTCAAGGATGGTGATACCTCTGGAAGTTCTTTTATTGTACAGGATTGTTTTAGCTATCCTGGGTTTTTTTTTTTTCATATGAAGTTGAGTATTATTCTTTCGAGGTCTATGAAGGATTGGGTCGGAATTTTGATGGGGGTTGCATTCAATCTGTAGATTGCTTTTGGTAAGATTGCCATTTTTTCTATGTTAAACCTACTGATCCATGAGCACGGGAGATCTTTCCATCTTCTGATATCTTGTCCAGTTTCTTTCTTCAAAGACTTAAAGTTCTTGTCATACAGGTCTTTCACTTGTTTGATTAGAGTTACCTCAAGATATTCTATATTATTTGTGGTTATTATGAAGGGTGTTTGTTTCCCTGATTTCTTTCTCAGACTGTTTATAATTTGTATATAGGAGGGCTATTGATTTTTTTGAGTGAATCTTGTATCCTGCCACATCCCTGAAGGTGTTTATCAGCTGTAGGAGTTCCCTAGTAGAATTTTTGGGTCACTTATGTATATTATCATATCATCTGCAAATAGAAAAAGTTTTATTTCTTCCTTCCCAATTTGTATCCCCTTGGTCTCCTTTTGTTGTCTTATTGCTCTAGCTAGAACTTTGAGTACTATGTTGAATAAGTATGGGGAGAGTGGACAGCCTTGTCTTGTTCCTGATATTAGTGAAATTGCCTTGAGTTTCTCTCCATTTAATTTGATGTTGACTGTCATCTTGCTGTATACTGCTTTTATTATGTTTAGGTATGTTCGCTGTATCTCTGATCTCTCCAAGACCTTTATCATGAAGGGGTGTTGGATTTTGTCAAACGCTTTTTCAGCATTTAGTGAGATTATCATGTGGCTTTTTTCCTTCAGTTTGTTTATATGGTGGATTACATTGACAGATTTTCATATGTTGAACCATCCCTGCATCTCTGCGATGAAGCCCACTTGATCATGGTGGATGATCTTTTTGATGTGTTCTTGGATTTGGTTTGCAAGTATTTTATTGCTTATTTTTGAATCAATGTTCATGAGGGTAATTGGTCTGTAATTCTAGGGATGCATGGATTTCCTTGGGAAAGGGAAATAGAAGAGATCTCCTGGGTAACCTGGGGCTGGGGGAGCTGGAGGGATGAAAACATGAAGGATCAGGTTGGGTGGGTTGGGGGTGGAACTGAGGGGAAGAGTAATGAAAGAGACATCTTGGTAGGGGGTACATTCTGGAGTTAAGGAGAAACCTGGTGCCAGGGAAACTCTCAGGAATCCACAAGGATAACCCCAGATAAGACTCCTAGCAATAGTGGAGAGGGTACCTGAATTGGCCATCTCTTATAATCAGATTGGTGACTACCCTAATTGCCATCAGAGAGCCTTCATCCAGTAACTGATGGAAGCAGATGCAGAGACCCACAACCAAACATTAGGTGGAGCCTGGAGAATCTCACAGAAGAGGGGGAGAAAGGATTGTAGGAGCCAGAGGGGTCAAGGACACCATGAGTACATAGCCCACAGAATCAACTAACCAGGGCTCACAGGGGCTCATGGAGACTAAGGCAACATCTACAGACCCTGTATGAGTCTGACCTAGGTCCACTACATATATGTTGTGGTGGTGTATGTAGCCTGTTGTTCTTGTGGAACTCCTAACACTGGGTGTGGGAGCTGTCTCTGACTCTTGCCTGCTCTTGGGACCCTTTTTCTCCTACTGGGTTGCCTCATCCAGCCTTGATATGAGGGTTTGTGTCTCGTTTGGTTGTAACTTGTTATGCAATGTTAGGTTGATACCACTGGAAGGTGGGTTCTTTTCTGAAGGGAACCAGAGGAGTGGATCTGGTGGGGTGGGGGAGACTGGAAGGAGTAGGAGGAGTGAAATTGTGGTCAGGGTATCATGTAGAAGAGAAGAATTTTAAAAAGTTTGAAGAAATAGAAATACAAATCACAAGAAATAGTAACAGAAAACACTTTTATATAAGTAACTTCAAAAATCTCATTCTTGTGCACCATCCATGAACAAAAATCAAGTAACCTCTTCCACACAGCTAAGAGCTTACCCACCATCTGCATGTCTGGAATGTGAAGCATCTGGGACCTGCTTAGTGCTGAAGGTTGAAACTATACAATGTCTTAGGAAATACTCCTGAAAACTCAAAATTATTCCTGTCATTATTTTTCATGTGTTTTAAAAAGTGTAATGAGTGTAGAGTCTATAATCATAGATAAAAGTAAGATGAGTAAGAAATGGACATGTATGTATATGTGTGTGTATGAGAATGTGTGTCTGTGTGTATGTGT
>CABHPP010144136.1:32880-54893 GCA_902168425.1 Peromyscus attwateri
GAGAGAGAGAGAGAGAGAGAGAGAGAGAGAGAGAGAGAGAGAGAGAGAGGAACTGAGTAAATATATGGTCTGAGCCTCTAAGCTCAGAGTTATTTGTTACACAGAAATAGATAACCAGTACAAACAAGGACACAGGCAAGAGGATAGGAAAGTACAGCATTTTCTTTAGGCCATTAGACATAGCACTTGGAACAGTAACAACTGAGATTGGATAAAGGCAGTGACTGGGAAGAAAATAGTTAACGATTTTCTATAATAAATGGGAGAAATATGTACTCATATCATGGGGGAACATGATTAGTACTCAAACAGACACACAGCCACAGGAGGCACATCTGAAACCACAAAGCATTAGGTTCCAAGGGTTAAAATCGATTAAAAAACAAAGACTCCCTTGAGAACATGATTTACAGCAGACTTCTCTTCAGCAACAAAGGAACAGAAGAAATGCAATAATGTCTTCAGAAGTCAGAGGAGAGACAGCTGTCTGCCTATAATTCTCCATTCAGAGAAACTGTCAATCGATGTGAAGGAAAGTGAAGATGGAAAGCTCACCAGTTATGAGCCAAAGGAAGCACTTCAGGATCAGATCTGTCACATAAGAAAAAGGAGCTGAGGACTTCACCAGTGCTGACTTGGAGGAGATGGTGGGAGGGGTGGAATTGTGGTTCAGAGATGAGCAGGGAAGGACGAGGCAGAGCTCGTACACCTTTAGTGATACCTCCATTACACTATGGTTGAAGAAGCATCCCTGGAGACTATGTTAAAGCTAGAGCAGTAACAACCAAAATGGATCTGTAACTGAGTAGGACAGTTAGCTGACCCAGCTCCTGAGTGAGGAAACCAAAAGGTCTGCTATGGTGAACTCACAGCAAATTATTTCAGCAAAAGCATACAGTCCCTTCAACCCAAGGGAAAGTGGAAGCTGGGAAAGATATCATTAGATTAGGGGTGACTGCACCTTCTCCCTTCAGGTTTTTATATTATAACTCAAAATGATTTTTCCATTACTAGAAGCCAGAATTCTCACAAATACATGGGTCACAGGAAAAGAAGTAGGGAACAGAGCACAAGAGAATGATCATGAATACTGATTTCCTTGTCATTCCATCAGGAGTGTTCAACAGTCCTCTACTGCATTTTGCATAGGATTTAATGGGAGGCCCCTTTGGAAAGATGTGTGAGTTCCACCCATTAAGGTCAGCAGCAGCAGTGGACACAAATGTAAGACACAGGCACTGTTGAAAAAACCAGAAAGCATATACCCCAGGGTTTATCACAACGGTCCTTGTTTTGTTTTCTGAAAATCC
The DNA here is from genome assembly GCA_902168425.1 of Peromyscus attwateri. Classification (NCBI taxonomy): domain Eukaryota; kingdom Metazoa; phylum Chordata; class Mammalia; order Rodentia; family Cricetidae; genus Peromyscus; species Peromyscus attwateri. The sequence goes on from CABHPP010144136.1 coordinate 34,191, forward strand.
ATGCCATCGGGGGCCTGTTCTCCCTGAGCAGGAGAGTCTCTGTGATATTTCTCATGGTGCTGATATTGACACCTGAGGTCACCTGGAATGCAGTTGAAAGGACTCATGAGCTCCCCTAGTTTTCACTCTGCTTTCTTGCCTTTCTGTCCTACAGTAGAAATCTTTGGGTGTCCAGCTCTTCCTGGTCCCTGCATTCCATTCTACTGGTCAGGGATGAGTGACCCGCAGGACACAACCCAGATTCTGCCAGAAGGATGAGTTACAGCAGGTCGAAGATGACATTCTCATACAATTTGTTGCTGGTTCATGAGCCAATGTTGTGGGTGAAGAGTGAAGTGAAATTGTAATCTCATTTTATTTCCTTTGGCAACCAAATGTGTAAATTTTCCCTAACTTCTTTTCATAGCATTTTTGTAGGTTTTTTTTTGGGGGGGGGGTTACTGTCAAGCAATAATTAATAATTTTCTTATTTCTCTTAGCATATACAGTGTGTTTCAAAAATATATTTAATGTTGTGTCTGCCTTCTTTAAGAATTCCAGTCACAACGTTTAATCTTTTATGGGCCCATAAAGAAGCATCACACATGTGAGCGCCCTTCCTCTTGTGGGTGGTTTCCCCAAAGCTCCCTACAGACAGACGAAGGAAATAGCATAGAGAGACAAAAAAGAAGGTACTAAGACCATTTAGTGACTCGCAACAAAAACCTAATTATTTCGACATTTATATGGTAAATATTAGCAGGTTGATTTCTTTCCAGATGTTTAGAGAGGAAGCTGAAGTGAAGGCTTATTCTACAGACCAAAAGTGACATTTGTCTTTTTTTTTTTCAATTGTTGTGAAAAATAATCCTCCAAAAATAATGTGATGGTTTATTTGGGTTCACAGCTCAAGGATAGAGTCCTTGGCAGGAAAATCCTAGCATCAGCAACACCAGGCAGCTGGTCTCATTACCTTCAATCAGGAGACTGGGTCTTCTAGTTTTCTCCTTTTTATGTGATCAAGGACTTGAGCCCAGGAAAGGGTGCTGCCTTCCTTTAGAGTAGGCCTTTCCACCTGAATAACTTAACCAAAATACTCCCTCACACACATGCTCACAGGCTAGCCTAACCTAAATTATACCTCACAGGCATGTCTGAAGAGACTTGTCTCCTAGGGGATTCCAAATCTTGTTAAGTTGACATTCAACACTAACCTTCTCATATATGGGAGCCAACTGATCACCCTATTTTAGAATTTCTTTAACAGTGAAATCACTGCTGATATTAAACAACTAGGTTTGATTGAGGAAGGCTTGTCACCCATTAGAAGATTTTTCCTTTTTGCTTTGGTCATGATATACATGTGGCTCCCCTCTTAAGTGTCAATCAGTAAGAAACAGAGAAGGTGAGGTAAAGAAATGGGGCATGCCATCTAGATTCAAGGCAGGAATCTCTATCTACAAACTATCAGGAAGCAAGCAAACGACAGGAGGAAAAGAGACTGCTGCCGAATGCATGGTTCAAGCAAAGACTAAGCCAAAAACATAAAACAGAACCACGGGACAGTGATGGGTTTTTTAAGATTGCATTGGATCTTCAGACAGATTAAATGATGCGATCAAGTTCATATCATTAGTAAGTATTGAAAGGACCAAGCAGATGCCATAACAGGCTGTCAGTCTTCTCTTAGAGATCAGGCCTCAGTTTCAGTTGCCTGAGACTTGAGCAGCAGTTTCTGGGAGGGCCTTGACATAGTCCTTGCAGGAGCTCCCTTTCTGTACGTACTCTGACTGCTCAAGGTTCAGCCAGTTGTTTACTGTCTGGGACCCCTCACCAACTTAGAGCTATGTGCATAGGTCAATATGAATGTGTGAGGCCAGCCAGCCTCCATGGCAGCTCAAGGACAGAGCCTGGGCCACTGAGTCAGCCCCCACAGTCAGTATGTGCAAGACCAGCCAGCCCCCATGGCAGTTCAAGGACAGAGCCTGGGATTTGTCCAGGCCTGTCCAAAAATGATAACTGTAACCTCCAACTAGTAAATTCAAAGGTTACATACCCTTACCCAATCATATGATACAAAGGCTTGTACCACTCTGCTTGTGGTTTTTTCCCTTTAAAAACCCCTCACCCTGAGAGCTCAGGGCCATCCTCCTCCACCTGTTGTGTTGAGTGTTGGATACAGACCAAGCCAGGCTTGCTTGCTATCAATAAACCCCTGTGTGTTTTGCATCAGATATCGGCTCAGTGGTGGTCTTGCTCGGGGGTCTTGCAACGTGGCCACAACATTTGGGGGCTCGTCCTGTGACCCCCAGACCCTGATCCGAGGGGTTCCTAACCAGCTGGTAAGTTTCTGTGTGTCTTTGTTTGTCCATGTCTCTGTGTGTCTCTATATGTCCATTTTCTGAGGCACGCTAAGATCTGCGGTGTGATCCGGTAGTGGACAGTGCCTGTGGCAGACAGCCAGCTAACACATTGGTAAGTCGGGATCACAGGGGTCTCAGGAGACATTCCAGGCCCCGGAGGCGGGAATGTGGAAGCCCCCAAAGGGGATGTGGAAGCCCCAGTGTATGTCTCGAGTCTGGCTCGCCATCAGGCTGTCATTGTTCTTGGAGCTTTGTTGATTGTCTTGTTGAGGCAAGGTTTTTTGTGTGCCCTTGGTCTTGTGTGTAGTGTGTTAACTGTTCTCATTGTAGACTTGACTGTGACTGAGGCCATGGGACAGTCCCCTTCCTCTCTCCCGTAGACCTTTGCCTAGCCCACTGGAAGGATGTGCACAAGCCACTTCCCACAATAGAGGGAACTGGGTCCCCCTGACTGAACTGCGATAAGCAGGTAGCTCCTGCCAGGTGGGGCTGCTGTGCTGTAAGAGCGGCTCACTAGGTGTGAGTGAGGCTGTCGTCTCAGTGCTGAGGTTCCGGTGCTTGGATTGTCTGTGTAAATGTTATTTGTTTCTGTCTACTAACCTCCCTTATTTTCCTGAAAGAGGAGAGAGAGGCATAGCAAGGGCCACCTCCCTCCTCCCTAGCTCTCTTGCTATCAGGCCTGCAGCAGCCAGCAGCCCTCACAGAGGGTGGAGGTGTGTGCTCTCGGTACAGGCGGGCAGAGATGGGAGCTATGGGCGGGGCGATGGGGACTCTCTGCAATTGACAAAAACTGTGTGAACACTGAACAGAGAATCTGACTTTAGCCAGAGAGTTAACAAAAACTTTTTTTCAGCAACACTGGCAGCCAAGGACACACTCTGTGCCCACCGCTCCCCTTCTCTTCCTTCCTAAGTCAAGTTCTTCACTGTGATAACTTCAAGGTCCCTTCTGCCAGCCAGCATTTCCCTTCTCTGTCCTGATATTGCTTGAAAAGAAAAATGTTGAATTAACAGTCAAAAATACATGGGTTTTGGTCATTTTGAGTTAATGGGTTACAAGCACTTGCCATCATTTAAGAGAACTGGTTACAAATTATTGTTGGTTAAGATAAGGGAAAAAACTTGTATCAAATTCCAAGTAAAGGATAGCTCAATGAATTAAATAGAAAAAAAAGTTGTTTTAGGATGTAATGTTTTTATAAGAATATAAAGGCCTGAGACATGAGGATAAAAGTTTAAATAAGTGATTTTTTGGTTTGAGGATGCAGTTTAAATTTGAAGGCTTAAGCATGTTGTGAGGGTTTGAGTACGTGATATTTTGGGTCTATGGAAGTAGTTTGAAGTATAAAAATGTGGAACTTTAAAGTTTAACTTTAAAGTTTAAGTAAGTTGTGAGGTTTGAGTATAAGTAAAGTTTATGTAGGGTCTAAGATGTAGAGGTTTTAGATATGGGAATATTAAAAAAATGTTTTGGGAATAAGGAAACTATGTAAAATGCAACTTATTGGGATGTTATAAAAAGCAAGATATAAAGGTCTGAGGATAAAAAGGCTTAAGTAATGATAAAAATAATTGACTTGAGGTGTATAAAAGAATGAAACATGTTTCAGAATTCTTTTTCTTGCTATTCTGCTGTTACATCGAGACTCCAAAGGTTCATAGTTTTAAAAATGTCTGTCTACTCTGCAGGTATGAATGAAAATGTGGCCATATGTAAGTTTGGTTTTGAATGTCTGAGTTTGCATGTCCTCTGTGTTAAGGAACACAAGTTAATACTAGTCATCCAGCTATCCAGATACTAGTTTAAAGCATAAACTGTTAACTCTTATTTAATTATAAGCTATTTAAATAAGAAAAAAACAGAACCTGAGAGGTGCATTTGACTAATATATCTATAGGATAACAAATTAGCATGGTTATTGTTACCCAACTTAGAGATGTTTTCAAGATTAGGCCTAGATTTGTTTGGCTCAGATATATTTAATAGATAATGGTTTTCAAACCTGTCAAAGATCTGATGAATATGGCATTTAAATTATTTGATAAAAAGCTTACTATAACAAACAGAGACTCCCAGCTCCCCAGCTCCTAGCAATGACTTGCAATGACTCCAAAGAAGATATGGAACAATGACAGGAAGGCATCACCTGAATTGGTGACAACACCGACCACTGGGCAAGATGCCCCAGCTCAAACCCTGATGCCAGGGATCCGGCCCAGAACAGACAAATGAGACACTGACAAGATAAGGTCAGTCTTTCCCAAGTTGCTCCTCCACAGGGAGAATTTCACGTCATGGGCCCAGCAGCCAAGACTGATGCTGTCCTGACATCTGTCCTGCCAATGCTATGAAGACTACAGGAGCCTGGGGTGATGGCGGTCTGGGCAATGGATAGTCTCTGTCATTTTTTAGTAGATTTAGAAGTCTGCACTCAGATAAAATTTATCCTTCTCAGATCTCTGATGGCACTGATGACTGGGCTAGCTATAGCTTTGTCAGCTTAGCAACATCAGACAACCAGAGTCTTCTATAAGGTTGCAGCCACCTTATTAATTAATTGATCAATTAATTAATTAATTAAAGCTACTAAATCTCTTAGAGAGACAGAGAGAGAGAGAGAGAGAGAGAGAGAGAGAGAGAGAGAGAAAACCAAGTTCTGAATATAGACTTACAGATGCTTTTCATCAGGCTAAAGACATTTCAGTCCAATCTATACCTGGCTCTCTAGATAGAAAAGATAGAAATGAAAATTGATAATGCTACAATTACTGAGACTATGGGTCTGAAAGTTCCAAATAAGTTCATTAATTTTAACTCCTGTTCTTAGTTTATATCTGTCTCAACAGTTTTCCACTTGGCTGACAGACACATCCAAGCATCATTTGCTGGTGACAACCTACTCCAAATGACTGCAAGCCCTGAACTTGCTGAAAGCTGATATGGACCAATCCAGTCAATATAAATGCCATCTCTTCAGCTGATCAATAAAACATTCCCTCCTTGCCTTTGACTAGCATTCCGGCTTTCCAGGGCCCTGACAACAATGTCCCAATGTCAGCAGAAAGTAATTACAGAAGCGAATGTGTTGCCCTTATTCCCCCCAGGAATGTTAGATCAAAGGGGAATTTCCTGTCATAGGGAACCTGAGATAAAATAATAACTGGTCCCCATTCTCATTTCTAAGTTCCTTCAGGATAAGGAACTCTGTCAACCATCACAGGGTTTTGACCCTTCTGCTAATTACTGTTGGCTCTTATGTCATTGAACTAAATGGTGATTCCTATCTGGGTACCATTGAACTGAGGATACTAGTATCTCAATATCAGCACCTGAACCAAACCCATGATACACTTGCAGATGGCAACAACTGAATAAGGGGAGGCTCACTTTGCCATTGATAATGGGAAAACTCTTAAGTCCTGGTCCAATTAGTCTCTAAAATGATCTACTACCCTGGTGGTAAAGTCTTTTTACCAAAAAGAAACATCTCCAAGTTTGGAGATAATATACTACTCAAGGGGGGAATGAAAGGACCAAGCAGATGCCATAACAGGCTGCTCAGTCTTCTCTCTGAGATCAGGCCTCAATTTCAGTTTCTGGAGACTTAAGCAAGCAGTTTCTGGGAGGGCCATGACATAGTCCTTGCAGGAGCTCCCTTTCTGCACGTACTCTAACTGCTCAAGGTTCAGCCAGTTGTTTACTGTCTGGGACCCCTCACCAACTTAGAGCTATGTGCATGTGTACATCAATGTGAAAGTGTGAGGCCAGTCAGCCTCCATGGCAGCTCAAGGACAGAGCCTGGACCACTGAGTCAGCCCCCACAGCCAGTACATGCAAGGCCAGCCAGCCCCCCAGGCAGCTTGTCCAGGCCTGCCCAAAAATGATAACTATAACCTCCAACTAGTAAATTCAAAGGTTACATACCTTTACCCAATCATGTGATGCCAAGGCTTGTACCACCCTGCTTGTGCTTTTTCCCTTTAAAAACCCCTCACCCTCCTCCACTCACTGTGTGAGTGGTTGGATGTGGACCAAGCCCAGGCTTGCTTGTTACCAATAAACCCCTGTGTGTTTTGCATCAGATATCAGCTCTGTGGTGGTCTTGCTTGGGGGTCTCATGGCATGGCCACAACAGTATCTAGAGGCAGAATATACAGACCCAGACCAAGCCAAGACTGCCAAGGGCAGCTAACGGACTCATGGGCAGAGAGGCTCTTGTGAAGTAAGAGCTGACCTCCTCTAGGCAGTGCGAGATTCTCATTCAGGGTGAAAACTGCAGTCAAATTGATACTGCCAAATTAACTTATTTAAAGAACTCAGTTGGACCCAGCTTTTGACCCCCAGAGTCAAATCTTCATACTTAGTATCATCCATGAGTGTTTTCAGCATTCACCCAGGACCTCTCTTTATTTCCTCTGATACTCAATTAAATTTTGTTGAGCTGTTCATATGTTTTATTCTATTGCCTCAGAATCTACAGAGTCAATCTTGATGTAATAGCTGTTTTCATTCTACAGCTACTATACATTGTCAGCAAGTAGGATTTCCTGTCAGAGAAGGTTAGTGATCTAAGGTTTCTGCTGTTTCAATTACATTTTTGTCATTTTAATTCAGAGAACATAAAAGATACTTTATTTTCACAGGGAATGTCATACTGCTCAACAAACATTTGTTTTGTTTATAATCACTATAGCTGAGATTTGCCTGTACCTTAGAATCAGAAAAGAATTTATGGGGCTTAGGACTTGATTCAATAATTAAAGGCACTGGCCTACAAGCCTTTATGGGAGTCCAGGTTCAAATCCCTAGAGTCCACATAAAAGCCAGATGCAATGGCACCCATCTGTAACCCAGTGCTCCTGTTGGAAGATGGAGAGGATTACCTCCAGAAGTTCAAAGCCACCAGCCTCTTTTCTCCAGGGGACAGACAACAGAGGCCTTGCTCAAATAAGATAAAATGCAAGGACCAACATCAGAACAGAGGTTGTTCTCTCTCTCTCTCTCTCTCTTTCTCTCTCTCTCTCTCTCTCTCTCACACACACACACACACACACACACACATTCAGAAAGCATCATTCTGTTGTCCTTGCAGTACATAAGAATTTGAGTATTAGAGTAGCTACACATGTGGTCACCCTATAGTAGACAGGACAGCCACTGAACATTCCTGCCTAGCCCATTGACATGCACAGTCTGACTTATTTCTCACATGATGTCGTAATGAGAACACTTGACATTCACATTGTTAGCATTGCTCAAGAATAAAATACATATTAGAAAATACTGTACAACAGATCCCTACCGTCTACTAATGTCACTGAAATTTTGTTCCTTTGATTAGTCCCTCCCCTTAAATCCCCCTTCACAATCCCCAGACCCCACCCCATTTCACTTTCTAGTGCTATGAGATCATTTTTTATAAACTCCACGTATGAATAGGCTCATGTAGTGTTTTGTTTTTGTTCTTGGATGCATTCTTCTGTCTTCCCTGAGTCAGTGATTCTCTTAGGTTTCTTAAACTAGAAACTTTGGAAGCTTGTCTCAATTACTAGGCACATATTGAACCTTGGGAGTTCCAACTGCACATGGATGTAGTTCTCTGAGTTCTAACAGGAGCCCAAATGGAGGACGATCTCAATCTGCCATTTAACTTGGAGTTATAACCACTTCCACTAGCTGTCCCGTTCCAAACGTTCGTGTCACTCTACTGCGACTCTATCAGGAAGCACTACTTCGCGCTGGTGCTGGGGATGAAAGGGAAAGCTCGGTTTAAAAGGAAATGGGGATTAGATCAAGCAAAAGGAAGCAACTTCAGAATCAGCAAGCCACTAAAGCGCAGGTGTCCTCCCTTCCCCAAGGACAGCGAGTTCCTATTGATTTCTGTTTTGTTTAAACACAATTCTGTGGTGTGTGCTGGTCCTACACTCCATTGTATTTCTTCATTTCTCACTAAAGGTCTATTTTCCAGTGACAAACTGTCAAAATCCAAACTGTAAGGACATTTCTAGAGTTTGAATTCAGCTTCTACCAGCTCTTCTCACACAAAGCAGGCTTTGGGCAAGTATGTATTGTCTGAGTGAGTAAATACACCAAGTACAGTACCATACCTTTAAAAGTTTATTTCGTTAACTTGTGACATGGTTGAAAAGATGATGTCAGTAATCTCCATGTTTGAATTGTAAAACGGTACTATCCTTTGTCTCTTTCATCCTATTCTCACCTATTTATACAAAAGGAAGAGGAACAACTAACCACGGGCTCAATGATCAAATGGAGAAACCAGGGTAGAACCCAGAGACGACTTGCTGAAGGATAGAGAAAAGACCACAGATCTTCAAAGAGGAGGGCTCAGGAAATGTGGAGTGGACCCGAACAATACAGGAAGGTGCAATGAGCGTAGAGAAAAGTGACCCACCCATGTGCATCTTCCTCTTCTCAACATACTGGATAACTGCACTTTATTAGATGGTGTGTTGATTCTCACTTTGTAATTTTTATTTAGAAGATAGCTGTATAAGGAAAAGCTGGTATCATGTAACTTCACAGAACTGGTAGGTCACTGTTTCTCTTTATTATCATTACTATTCATTTCAATGGAGTAACCTGAACTGAGAGAAGCTTGTCATCAATGGGATAAAACTGTCATAATGAGTATGACAGACAATTTTAAAGCAAACAGTCAAAAGTACAAGCTGAGACTTCTGTGGTAGTCTGCTCAGGCTGCTATGACAGTGTACCCAGGCTGGGTGGTTTCAGCCCTAGACATCCATCAGTCCCAGATCTGGAGCTGGACCTGTAAGCTGTAAACACCAGGACTGATTTCTGGTGAGGCTTCCGCTCCTCACACAGACCACCACAGTGTGGCTGTGCCCACGCATGGCCTTTCCTGTGTCCTGTGTGGATACAGAGAGAGAAAAATCCACTGTCCTTCACTGTTCTTCTAATACCACTTTTGAAAACCTTACCTAACTTTAGTTAACTTTCTAACAGATCTAAGTTATGTTACTTTCCAGGAGACGGGTGAACAAATGTCTTTTCATACCAGATTCTAAAGAAACAGCCACACCCGACTGCAGTGGATGCTCTGTTGTCATAGGGGAATATGGGAGAGGTGACCCTTATTAACATACCACGGTGATCAAATGCACAACACTGAAATCCTACTGAAACAAGGCATGATTCATAACCCTGCATCTGGGAGCTCCCCACACAGCCTGCAGGGAGCGTGGCCAGCCAGTATCTCTTTCACCCATGGTTATGGCTTATATAACTGTGGGGATAGACCTCATAAATTTTTCACATTTTAGTGCCTTCCTGAGTCTTCTATGCTTTGTCACTGGGGTGATGGCTGTCTAGGGGATTGCCAAGCTTGTTCCCTGGCATGAACAAAGAATTGAATGATAAGGAGAGACAGAAGACCAACCCACAGAAAAAAGTAAGAATTGTATACATTAAATGGCAACTCGCCCAGGCAGATTGTCTCTACCTCCCTGATGAGTGGGTAGAAAGCCACTCCTAGCATCTGGCCTATGGAACAAGGGCATAACACAGTGGTTCTCACAGGGGTCACCTAAGACCATGGGAAAACACAGATATTTACATTACAATTCATAGCCGTAGCAAAACGACAGTTATGAAGTAGCAATGAAAGTCATTTTACAGTTGGGGTCACCACGACATGAGGAACTGTAGTAAAGGGTTGCAGTGTTAGGGAAGTTGAGAACCACTGCCATGACAGCATCAGACTGGAGTTTCTGAGTTAGGTTAACTAGAGGGCCGATCTCATCGACTATTCTCAACCAGACCTTCAGAATACCAACAGGGAAAGAAGTTGTGGCATATGCCGGTCCTTTGTACTTCACAACCTACTAGCACAAGTGTGTTTGAGGCAAAGTAAATGCAAGTGACCTTTTCAAATACTCCTGCCACCTCCGGTGTCTCATGCTGTGCCTGTGGGATGCTCCCAGAGATCCATGTGTTAAGGCAGCAGAGGGAGGCAGAGAAAATGGTACTTCAGTAATTTCTTGTATGCTCTCAACTGTGATCATCCACGGAAGATGCAAATCTTTCACCTCATCAGCAGTTCTAGCACAAACTCTTCTTGAAAATCTAAATCTCCAATTACCAAATAGACTTCCCTCCTGTACCTGTAGACGGTCACTCCCTGTATTCTCAGGCATAATGGGTAACAAAAGTCTCAACATCTCCTTGCTTTGTAACCATGCCCCCCACATTCTGAAGTGCAGCATAGGTGTTTCTGTGGGTGTTTTGCTTTTATTTCTACTCTCTTCCAAGGACATCTTCCTCATGAGAATTTTACATTTTTGTGAAGTAGACACTGTCTTCCAAAGTCATTCATTCACCTTTACATTTGGTGCTAGTGCCTTGGGGATTTGGGTTCCAACAAGTAGGTTTCACATCTTCTCTATTAAAAGCGTCTGGTTTTTGAATAAAATGAATGTGATTGGGCAGAGCAGAGGCTCACTGCAACCATTGCTATGCAGGTAGGGGTGGCATCTAGTAAATTATGAGCCGTGATGTTTGCTTAGTGTCCCAGTCACAAATAACAAGCTATGTGTTATTATTGTTTGTTTGTTTGTTTGTTTGTGGGGATGGTGGGTGGGGATATCTTAATTGGACAGAGGAGTGTTGGGGGAAAGACTGTATTAAAGACAGTCTTCCAGAGGGAATACAGCTCAGTGGTAGCTTTAGCATGTGCAAAGCATTGAAATCAATCCCAGAATGCAAAAAAAAAAAAGAGCAATAAAAGTCTTATAATTGTTGTTATAGTGTGGCAACCAAAGAAATAACTAGTTACATTAGTGAAAATTCCTGTTGATTTTTAACTATTCTATCGTTTACTTACTCCTTTAAGACAAATTCTTTACATAATTGTAATAACAGCATCCAAATAGTCTAATATTCTGTTAACCACTTTCCATGTGATTTTCCTTTAATTCTTACAAATATTGCTAACGTAAACATGAAATCCTATTTGACACTCTTTTCTTCTCTGCTGCATCATCAACTCACAGCACAACTCAGGAAAGTATAATGAAGTACACTGAATTATACTTTTCCTGAAATTGTCTGATAAATATCTGATGCGTGGTTGACTGAATGAAGAAATAATGCATGGAGAACTTGATTTTCCCAAAGAGCTCACACTGACTCAGTCCTCTGGTAAGAATGCAAGCCCTGTTCCATCTGAATTCAGACATGGAGACACAGGCATCCTGCTGAACAGGAACAAATAACAAGACTCCATGCTGTGCCTCTGTCAACCACTCCACAACTTTACAAAACAAATTCTAGGGAACCATTTTATGTTTTAATTTAAATTCTTTATACCACCCTTGAAGCACTGTTTTTATTCTGTCATAATGGGAATGCAGAAATACTATATAGTAGTATTCATTATTTCCTACTATATTAGAGTGTCAGAATTCTTAAATTTAAGTTTCATATATGGAGTCATTGTGCTACAAGAATTGCCTTCTTATAATAATATTATGATGGAATATCCCCTGTTCAATAGAACTTCATGAAGCAGGTTTTTTAGATTATAATTACAACATGTCTTCCTTCCCTTACCACTTCCAACCCCTCCCACCAGTCCTCTCCACTCTCCCTCAAATCCATGGCCTCTTTTTTCATTAATTGTTATTTCGTGCAGATATGTGTATTCATATTCATATAGACTCCTAAGCATAACCTGCTCAGTCTGAATAATGTTGCCTTTGTGTGTGTTTTTAGGGCTGGCCATTGGCACTGGACAGGCAGTTGGTGTGCTCTTCCCAGAGGAAGACCAACTCTGCCACTCTGAGCATTCATCAATTGCCTGTAGTTCTTTGTGTAGGGTTGAGGCCTCATGAATTCTTCCCTGTCCATTTTGGCATGTTCCTGACATAGTTTTAACATTCCTTATGTGAAAGTCTAGCTCCAAAGACCAAGGCCAATTATCCATAGTGGCCCTGCTCATGGGAACATTGTCTTTGTTCAGTAGCCTTTCCCATTGGAATGATCTTTACTTACTTAGCCTTTTACCTTGAACTTCTTCATTGTAAGTCCTTTACCAGTTTTGCAAGCAGGTGTCGATGAAAACAAAATCTGTGAAATGCTGTATGTACATCCTATGCAGTATACAAAGTGTGTTCTAAGTTAATGAGTGAGCTGTCATCTGATGTGGACACTTTCACTCTGAGATTGTCACACCACTCCTGCCATCACAGAAGGAACACCCACTAGCGACGAAGAGCTAGTTACTCTTATTTATGAGTCAATGGCAGAGCAGAATACATTCAAAATGCTTTGTTTTCTTTTCTCTCTACAGTTATCCACAAAAGTGTTCTCAAAGACGGTCTCAGTGGAAATTCACCAGTGTGCACCATTGGTTTACAATGTGGGGGCCAGCACGGGGACTCGGGCTGATTTTTCATGGCTGCTAGAAAGTTAAACACTTTCTAATGCAAAATGAGATGTACTTGGAAGAAAGGTGCAAATCTACAGAGGTAGATCTACATGGCAGGCTGGGCTGCTTGCCAAACACACACACACACACACACACACACACACACACACACACTCCAAGGAAAAAATACCAGTGAAAATATTTTCTTAATATTGAAAACATTACAATATTGTAAAGAGAAAATCAGTTCGAAATATGAGAAAATGGCACCCAAGAATGGTGAGTAGGATGCTCAAATCCTGCTTCTGGTCAGAAGCCCTCTCTCCGTCTGAGAAAAAATAAGATCACTATGTACAGAATGTTTGTTCACACCCCTGCCCAAAGACATGTGTGGAAACTTAATGATGCTCAATGCAATGACATCAGGAGGTGCAGCCTTCAGTAGGTGCTTGGAGACGAAACTGAGACTGGTGGCTTTATAAGAGAAATCTCAAGAAGATCCCAGTCCTTCCTACCACATGAGAACGCAGGAAAATACAACCATCTATAAATGTGTGCCCTCAACTAACAGTGAATCGGGCAGCACCATGTCCTTGGACTTCCCACACTCCAGAACTGAAAAGGTCTTTATAGGATACCTGCTCCTAATGTTGGAGATTCTAATAAGAAACTACACATCTCACAGTTGCTGTCCCCAAAGAGTTACCTTTAGGGTAATATTGAGTCACAAATGACTTCCTTGAGGAAGAAGGATCTACAGTTAAGTCTGTTCCTTCCCACACCAAGCCCTAGAACTTGCAGAAAATTTACACTGGCATTAGGCAGAAAGGAAGGCTGTATATTAAGAAAATGATCTTGAGATGTAGCTCATACATCTACTTCCCACATTTTTATGCCTGGTGTTTTATCATCAGTGTTTCCAAGAAACCAAAACTATATATTTAAAGCTGTGCTGCTAATGGTGCCTTAAACACCAGAAAGAAAAAAAAAAACACAAATTACTTCTGGAGGAAGGACATGCATCCTAAGCCTTGAGGAATCCCAGCAGATAATTTCCTTCATAGACACTGAGTAGTGTACAATTAACAGTGGCCAAACCATGCAAGGAAATGAGTTGCCACAAGCAATAAACAACATTAGCAGTGAACAGAAGAAAGGAAAGGCAATAAATATTACCATTATCAGACTTCTTATCCAACATTACATATGGTGTTCGTAAATAAAAACAACAGAGGAACCCGAGGCCATGTGCATCAGATGGGAAAGAACAAGAAGTGATAGAGACAATTTCTAAAAGAATCAGGAGAAGTGTAAAAACTGAAAAATACACGCCTCAACTCAAAACCCAATGCCGAAATGTGACAGTGAGCTGTACAAGACAGAAGAGGTAACTTTTAGTGAGCCAGGATGTAGAGTAGGAAACACATTTAAAATGGAGACATCAGAGGAGGCAGAGGAAGGGAGAAGCGGGGGAGAAAAGACCAAAGAAGAAATGGTGTCTCATGCTTAACAGGACAGTCAGTGGTGGGGCGCTGGTGGGTGCTGCAAGTTTGTGAAGAAGAGGAAGAGGAACGTGGTATCCTCTGAAGAAGTAATGGTATGTCTGGTGAACTGGCCGATGCCCTTCACAGAGTGGCCACCTTGGCCACTTGGCTAGTAAAGCCTTCAGTGGCCACCTTCGGTAAATACAGGGGACAAACATTTGCACGGCTTTTTGCACACTCAAAGGCCTGACTATCTACCCTTCCTGAATGTCCCTGCCATCAGTTTTCTGACTGTATTTCTTGGTTCCTAAGCATCCAGTCAAACCACTAGTTACTCCCCAGGTTTCAGAACTGAACTGCATTTAATACAGAGTTAGTGTTCTCCTAAACGGAATTCTCGGATGTGCCTACTCAAAAGTTCTCTCCAGCGTAAAGATTTCTCTCCACCATGGTCTAAGATCTCTCAGAAAAGGAATATATTTTCAGATAATACAAAGCTAAATTTCTCCTCCTCAGTCTATGGATTATAGGAAATTCCCCTGTGATGCCACAGTTCAGGAGAGGTGATAGAAGAGAGTATGGAAAGAGAGTAGATGCTATGGGTGTTTTTGCTTTTTCATTGTTTGGTGGATCAGACATACTGGTTCATCATAGTCTGCCACAGCCATATCTGATGGTAACAGCAAAAGTCATAAAGCCAGCACAGCTACTTGACAAAGATCCAGCAAAGCTGAGGCACATGATAGTTACCATGCCGCCTTTGGTTTTCATCCCCACCTGTTGCATACTTGGGGCACTTTTAATATTTGTATAATTTGGGGATATGGGATTGATGAAAAATTCCTTATGAATCATTTATGCCTTCTCCCAGGAATGTTGCTTCCAAGCTTCCCCAGGACAGGCCTGAACATATTATCTCTTCCCTGCTCCCCACCGCTTCTAGGGAGATATCCTTATCTACTTGAAGGTCTTCCTTATGCCTTGGAGGTTGTGACACACATAAAGAAGCCAGAGGTCTCTTTATGAGGCTATGAAACATTTTTGAAACATCTGTCCCTGTACCTATGCAGGAACAAGATATTCAAAACAAAGTAAACTCAAAAAGGTAAACAAGATTCAGTGGGCTAGAAGAGTTGGCCACAGTTCAGATTGCAAGCCTCTGCCCACTATATACTCAGGCAATTATGTGACGTATACACCAACACAGTTAGATTGGCTGAAGTTACCTCTGCCCTATACAGAGACTTGCACTGATGATCAAAAAATGGAGCGGAAAAATAATAAAAGAATGAGATGTCAGGACCTCCCTTTCTTAGAAAAGTTAATACTTGCAAAGACCCTGTGGTGGCATATGACCAAGGAATAACATAATGCCAGGATTAGACATATAGACTAATTCCATAAAGATATAAAAAACTGTGTTATGCCAGAATTTGAATAATTACTGCAGCAGCTTTGGCCTGAGGATTTTTCCTGGGCACTCTGATCATTAAGAGTTAATAATACACTCCTTTTGACATAGCAATATGCCTGGGATGGCTTGGAAATTTTGTTTTGTTCTAGCATCCTTGAAGCAACCAGAGCTGTCAGTCTGAGAACAGGCTGTCATATGCCTCTAGAGTCTTAAAAACTGGGTTTTGGGTTAATGAGTAAAAATGGTAAGTCTTTATCAATGATATCAAAACTTGAGAGAAAATGATTGGAAATGATAACTCTGTTCTGTCATAGTTTGTCAATGATGGCTAACTAATGAGCAAAAGGAAGTGAAACACATGTCCAAAAACAACGACAATGACATATGTTCTGGAACATCACAAATGCATCCCTGCTTACTAAATTCTGTATAAATAAAGAAGCACTCTGGCTGTTAGTCAGTCAGGCGGCAAGATTCTCCCGACCATCACGCCTGGCTCACCTCCTTCCCCTGCCAACTCCTTACATCCTCTGCTGGGACCTTTCCACTGCCAGGGATGGCTCCTGGCAATGGTCTACTCAAGTTTCATGGCAACTCAGTGGTTACAATTAAATATTCAGCACCAAGACAGTCATAACCCCAAAACTATATCTTAAGAGTACTTACCTATGAAAAATACCAATGTTCTCACCGAATTCTGGTGGCTTTGTACCATAACCCACTTACATCAAACAGCCTATCTTTAGATCTGCCAGGTCATATGGACTAAATGACCTAGCAGATGGCCTGCATACCACATTTATTGAAGGCCCTTATCTGATTTTGTTAGGTAGAATCCTCTTCAAGATTAGCAGGCTTCCAGGTTACTTGTAAAGGGTTTCCACACTTTAATGAGGAATATATTGCCTACAAAAGCAAAAATGGGTCACCAGGCACTATCTTATTGTTGTTGGAGAGGTCAGATGTGACACTTATTTTTCTTCTCATCTTCACCAAGAAGGGACATCTTGAATTGTTTTGAATTACTGAACCCCTGGAAATGTCACTAAGGTAGTGGATTTTTCCCTTACTTCTGACATGTAAACATCTTATGAATCAGTCTAGAGTTGTTGTTACTTCTAGTTCCGTAGGTCTAACAGTATGTTGTCATCAAGGTGATGGACAGATGTGGTATCTTGTGAGAGGAAAAGATGATCATATCCATGGCAGACTAAAGGATAGCATAGAGCTTACAATTTAATATTTCCCTAATGTAAATATGAATTTATGGGCCTTTCTGATAAAAGAAAACTGATCTGGTTGTACCAGGCTTTCTTTTAGGCCACCAACCAGCTCCCAAATCATGACACAGAGACTTCCCATTAGTTTTTAATGCTCAGCCTTATCTTAGCTCTTCTTTCTTGCTAGCTCTTATAACTTAAATTATCATTTCTCTTTATCTACATTTTGCCTCATGGCTTTTTACCTTTCTTTCTTTCTTTCTTTCTTTCTTTCTTTCTTTCTTTCTTTCTTTCTTTCTTTCTTTCTTTCTTTCTTTCTTCCTTCCTGTATGTATGTATGTATGTATGTATGTCTTACTTTCCTGCTTCCTCCAGTGTCTGGCTGGCTGTCAGCTGCCTGGCTTTGGCCCTGGGTATGTCCCTCTCTTTCTCCCTCATTCTCTTCAATCCTCTAATTCTCTTTAAGCCCAGATTTCTCCTCCTATTTATTCTCTCTGCCTCCAGCCCTGCCTGTCCCTCTCCTGCCTAGCTATTGGCTGTTCAGCTTTTTATTAGACCAATCAGGTGCCTTAGGCAGGCAAGGTGAAACAAATGCAACACATCTTTACCTACTTAAACAAATGCAGCACAAACAATTGTAACATACCTTCACATAGTTAAAGTAATATTCCATGGCATAAACAAACGTTATCATATCTTTGCCCAGTTAAAATAATATTTCACAACACTGGTGGGCTCCACTTAGAGGTATAAGGGGGCAAATAACTTTTCTATTAGTAGCTGCCTGCTAAATCCTAGGCAGTGTGGCAATTTTCTCATGATGAAGTCGTACCTGAAATAACAGCTATCATTGGAGCCAATATCTGGTTAAGTTTATGCCGTCATTTTTCCAAGATCTCTCTGTTTTGTGAGGTCAAAAGGTAAGTTGAGTGGTGATGAGGGCATCATTAGCTATCCCTGTCCCCTTCAGATCTGAATCTCTCCACAGTGTCTCCAGGAATGAGAAATTGCTTTTGATTTGCTATTTCCCTCTATTGTGACAGATCAAGTGGCTTTCACTTTACCTCCCCTACAAAGAAGGAGGATAGCCCCCACCCCCATGGGTCATGGAAGTAATGTAAGGATTCCACTAGTCTCTGATATGCCTTTTATGTATTTGGGAAATGTTTGTGCAAATGCAATAATGAAACACATTGCATACAAACATATATACGTATGTAAACTTTACAAAAATAATAAAAATGAGGGATTGAGGATTTAGCTCAGTGGTAGAGTGCTTACCTAGCAAACACAAGACCCTGGGTTCAGTCCTCAGCTCTGGAAAAAAATAAATAAAAATGAATAATGAAAACATATTTTTATATCTTGAAAGCTGTCATGTGGATGATATCACACATCCATTCTAATAATTTAATATCTAACACAATTAAGAGAAACCAATTAATCAAATGTGCATAGACTCTAAAATAAACAACACCACATAAATTTGTGTGTGTACATTTATGCACATATATGCATAGATTAAAAGTCCCAGTTCCTAAACATAGAAAGAACTAAAAACAAAGACTCAGACTACGGGGACTTTAGCCTCAAGTTCTCAAAAGGGAATATCCAAATGCCCCACAAAGTCCCAAAAGTTATTCAATCTTTTTATATTGAAAAAACATAAGTTAAGAACACTGTCATGTACATAGATCTGCTAAGTTAGCAAAAATGAAAAAAGCATGATCATAACAGACATGAAGGTAGAGCGATGATGTCATCCGAGAATGGTTAGGAGCCATCTCATGAGCTGAACTCTGCTCCTTCCAAATGAGTGCTTTAGAGCAAGTTACTTCATCTGTGTCTTATTGGTTTTTCTAGAAAGCGGGATTAGCAGGGTGCCCAGATTAATTCTATTTTAAAGTTAGATTAATGTTCTTAGACTGTGACTTGTCACTGATAAGTACTATTAAGTGTTTTTACACACTTCTATTTTAATAAAGTAAACTATGATAAAACAGAAACCTTAATATGCTGCTTGTATGTGTACAGATTGAAAAACCCATTTTGAAAGCAATCTTTATCATGAAAGATACATAGACTCTGCAATGTATCAATCTGACTTTTGGGTATATAGCCTAGAATATGTGCAGTACACACATTTATAAAAATGTTTATAGAACCACTGTTTAGTGTTATAGAAGTATTAAGAATCACCAACAAAAGAATGGGTAAATAAATTGCAAACGACACATATAATAAAACCCCATGCAAAATAAACAGAAATAAACTACAACAGTAAAGTTCAGCTCTCCCCAAGAATATAGATAAATCTCATAAAACATTATGTCGAGTTAGAGGCAGACACAAAGGAATACAAAACACTATTCCATTTCACAAAATTTTTAAAAAGCAGGTGGAGTAAGGTACATTAGTACATTTAGAGAGTAGTAACAATACTATTATCATATAAGTGAGGTCACCAGGTAGCAATGTAAGGAGAGATAATGGATTTGAATGGGTGGGATTGCAGCGTATATGATGCATGTACCCATCCCATACAGCTGTGAAGACTCATCCTCATGGTTCATAGTTTCCAAATTCCAGTTTGCACATCTAGGATTGAAATTACTGAGTCATAGAGGTGAGCAGTGCTCTATCTCAACAACTAAATAGTGCTCTCATGGGTATTCAAATATGTAATTTGCACAGTATTTATCTTCTATCCCATTTTATAAGCACACTGGAGTGTGAATAGTTGAAGACCCAAGTGCAGAAAACCATACAAAACTGGGTGGTGAGGAAGAGGGAGAACATGAAGACAGGGAGAGGAAAGTGGGGAGGAGGTGGCAGTTTGCAGCTTTCTTAAGACATTCTTTTCATTGAGAGCGGTCATGTGTACAGGAGGGAAGGGTAATCAATTGAGCATGATTTTCTGAAAGGTGGGAAGACTGAGGAAGCCACTCTCCATGGGAGTCCTCCTGTTCACTAATCGCCTTTGCTCTGGACTGACCTTGTTCAGGGTTGCTTTAACAGGAATCAGCCTGACGGACAGATAGATGGTGGCCCCATGTTAGTGAAGGACAGGCTTGTTTTACTGCTCAGAGCACCAATGTTGTATCTCCCTCTGTGGCAAATATCAAGCATCCTTACTTCCTGTTATAAGAGATTCCCTTCCCATACATTCTGAGTTTCTCAGATACATGCTCAGCTATGTTCATAGCAGCACTATTTGTAATAGCCAGCACCTGGAAACAACCTAGATGCCCGTCAACTGAAGAATGGATTAAAAAAATGTGGTACATTTACACAATGGAGTACTACTCAGCAGAAAAAAACAATGAAAGCATGAAATTTGCAGGCAAATGGATGGAACTAGAAAATATCATCCTGAGTGAGGTAACCCAATCCCAGAAAGACAATCACGGTATGTACTCACTCATAAGTGGATTCTAGATATAAAATAAAGAACAATCAGACTATTTAAAAAAAAAAAAGATGGATGGACTAATGGGTAAACTGTGGGACTCACTGTCACACCGCAGCTTCCAGAATGTGTTTCTTCGCATTTTTTTGTTTGTTTGGTTGGTTTTTGGTTTTTCTTTTAAATTTTGTTTTGTTTTGGGGGGAGGGGGGATGATCACATTGGGACAGGGAGATAAGTGGGATTGGAATGTATGATGTGAAATCCACAAAGAATCAATAAAAGTAAAAAAAAATAAATAAATAAAAAAAATTGAATATGAAAAAATAATATCTTACTTATTATTTTAAAATTCTAGATATTTAGAAAATGTTTTTTTTCTTTTTTTATTTATTTTACAATACCATTCAGTTCTACATATCAGCC
>CABHPP010144137.1:3211-17298 GCA_902168425.1 Peromyscus attwateri
AAAGGTAGTTCCAGAAATCCAAAAGTCAAGGTCAGGCCCAACCCTTTCTGATATGGGTGTTTCTCACACTGATATGCTAGGGGCCCAACACTCCCATTATATAGTAGATAGTCATTCTGGTCTGAGAGGATGAGCCATGTGGACTAACTACTTATAGCTCTCTTCATTAATTCTCACTCAAGAGCTGAGCACTGTGGGTTGTTTATGTATTTGTTTATTTGTTTTTTGGGGGTTTTTTTTGTTTTTGTTTTTCTTCAAGACAGGGTTTCTCTGTGTTGTTTTGGTGCCTATCCTGGATCTCACTCTGTAGACCAGGCAGGCTGGCCTCGAACTCACAGAGATCAAGCTATCTCTGCCTCCTAAATGTTGGGATTAAAGTCATGCACCACCATAACCAGCTCTAAGCATTGTGTTCTATATTTTTATAATGAATTTTTATATTTTCCCTACAGAATAAAATGTTATGTAGAGGGGCTGGATAGATGGTTTGGTTCATAAAGTGATTATATGGAAATATGAGGACCTGAGTTTGATCCCCAGAATTCCTGTAAAATAACTCTGGGAAAGTTGGTGTGCTCTTGTAATCCCAATGCTGGAAAAGGGGGACAGGTGGGTCCGTGGAGCTAGTTGGCCAACCACCCTAGTCTACTTGGCAAGTTCCAGGCCAGTGAAATACTCTGTCATAGAAAAAAAAATGTGGACACCATCTAAGAACAACACCTAAGGTTGTCCTCTGGTTCTGACATTCATGCACACACATGCACTGCAACTCCCCTACACACAAATACACTCCAAAAATAGAAGGAATATTATGGAGGATGTTGTACCACATCCTTTGTTGAGACAGGTCTCCTGTATCCCAGGCTGATCTCAAAATATGGAGCTGGGGATGACCTCAAACTTCCATTCTTCCTATCTCCCAAGTGTTGGATTACAGACATAAGCCTCCATACCAGGTTTATGTGGTGCTGGGGATCAAATCCAGGGCATTGTGCATGCCAGGCAAGCACTGTACCAACTGAGCTGCATCCCCAGCTCTTTATCCTCATTTTTGCTTTAATAAAACTGAAGCTCAAAGCAGTTTGTTCAAGGTCTCACAGCTAATAAGTGGTACAGACAAAATCTGAACCTCTGTCTACTTAACTGTCCTATTTACTTCTATCCTATACAACCTCGGGATTTCTGATCAGTGACACTTTGGGAATAGGAATCTGAGCATGAATCAGATCTTAGCACTTCCTACCTAAATCAGCAGTAAATTGTTTAAGATAACTTTCAGGTTCTACTGTTGTAAGAATAACAATACTGCCGGGCGGTGGTGGCGCACGCCTTTAATCCCAGCACTCGGGAGGCAGAGCCAGGCAGATCTCTGTGAGTTCGAGGCCAGCCTGGGCTCCCAAGTGAGTTCCAGGAAAGGCGCAAAGTTACACAGAGAAATCCTGTCTCGAAAAACCAAAAAAAAAAAAAAAAAAGAATAACAATACTTATATCTTCATATTATAAGAAAGAGAAATGAGTTAATACCTTCAAAGTGCCTAATACAGTCCTCAGTACATATTGGCAAGTGTTATTTAGGTCTTAGTGTTAATGTTGTAATTAATGACTCTTTTGTTTGTTTTTGTTTTCTCGAGACAGAGTTTCTCTGTGTAGCCCTGGCTGTACTGCAACTGTAAACCAGACTGGCCTCAAACTCAGAGATCCTCCTTCCTCTGCCACCCTGGAATTAAAGGTGTGTGCTTCCACCACCCAGTGACTGAGCTGCAAGTCACTAACTTTTGTACTTACCCATACTTGTATGTATTTATTAAGTCCCTTATGTGTCTGGCACAGACCCCTATTCTTGAGGTAAGTCAGTGATTTGAAGCCTGGCAGAGATCCCTTCTCCATTTCATATAACCTAATAATATTACTACATTCCCAAACCCCGAGTCTAGGCAGACACCATAAGACTGTGTTCAAAGCCTAAAGGCTGAAACCTCTGACCTTCCAAGGCTGCATCCTCAGCACCAGAACTTCAACCTAAAGTTCTAGATCCCTTTCCAGCCCTAGGCAATCTCCAAGTTCTCACCTGGGGGGCCAGGTCCTGGGCCGGGACCTGAGGCAGGGCTTGGCCTGGGCTGTAGGGCAGGGCACTCAAGGCCACGGGTCAGCCTGGCCAAGGAGACGTTAGAGATGATGTTTGGAGGTACACTGAGGATAGAGGTTATATGTAGAGGGAGGTTGACGTTGTAGGGGTCTGAGATGTGGACACCGGCACAACGTTCTGCACGGCTGCTACCCGAGGCCCGAATAGCTGACCGCCCAGCTCGTGGAGTTCCTGGCTCAGAATTCGCACTGCCCTGTGCCTCTGCCTCAGGCTCCTGTTCACCCTCTGCGGCATCCATAGAATTATTCTCCAAGCTCTCAGATATCAGTGAGCTTGGCTGAGAACTGCTGGGCCCCACCAGCCCCTCTGGCTCTGTGGAAGGGAAGACAGGGTCACTTAGTTAGTAGCCTCAGCTCCAAAGGGTCTTGACAGCTCAAATAAGACCTCAGCAGCTCTGTTTTCTTAGATTTTAGAGGTAGGATGACTGGAAGGTACCAGACCCAGCTTCCTTTGTCCCCTACTGCAAATTATCCACCCAGTCAGCTGGTCAAAGATCATACATACCTGATGGATCCTCTTCCCTGTCTGTAGATACAGTCACCAGCAACCACTAACACACTAATGTACGTGTGTGTGTGTGTGTGTGTGTGTGTGTGTTTATATGATGGGTAAATGTCTTTCTGTGTACTGTGAATATGTGTTGCTCTGATTGGTTGATAAATAAAGCTGTTTGGCCTATGGCAAGGCAGCTTAGAGGCAGGTGGGAAATTCAAACAGAGAGACAGAAGAGAAAGGAGAAGCAAGGATATTCTGCCAGCCACCGCCATGAGAAGCAAGATGTAAAAGTACCGGTAAGCCACAAGCCACGTGGCAAAGTATAGATTTATAAAAATGGGTTAATTTAAGATATAAGAACTAGATAACAAGAAGCCTGCCATGGCCATAGTTTAAAAATAATATAAGCCTGTGTGTGTTTATTTGGGTCCGAGCAGCTGCGGGAGCGGCAGGTGAGAGAGATTTGTCCTGACCGCGGGCCAGGTGGGACACAAAAAAACATTCAGCTACGTTTATACCCTCCTACACACATACCCAGAGTCTCCAGATACAAATACTCATGAATATACCCACAGATTAGACAATAGGCTCATCTATTGGAAAACTTGGCATCTCTCTCCAAGACTGGTATATAATAGGTATTCATTGATTTTTTTTAATTACTGGACACAGTTGGCCACATTTATAGACACACAAGCCTGCATTGTTACTGTCACAGCACATACACAAACACACATAGCCACTAACACCTGTACTCACCGTCGATGGCCCCAGCCGCAGCACTCAGTGAGTCCATGCTCTTAGCTGGCCGCAATGTCCCCTTGTTGGATTTTTCTTCTAAAAATATGAATGTACATAGCACCAAGACCTTGCACACCCTCGGCAGAGCCCCATCCCCTCAACATCCCAGACCTACCCCTGTCCTCAGCCCTCAGTGGAAGTTTACGTTTTGTCTCATGGCCAGAGCGACCCAGATTGAAGATAGATCGCCATTTCCTGACTTTCAAAGACCCCTTTCTCCTGTAGAGATTGGAGATACAATTAGGAGTGGAGTCTGGGTGGTCAGTGCAAGGGAAGACCCAGGAAGGAGGCCTTACTTGTGTTCTGCAATCTCAATGATAGTATGGTAGGGCCGGATCTGTGGAGGTCCATCGCCAGCCTGCAAGATGCTAGGCAAGTGGTAGGGAAGAGACCTGGGCATGAGGTCCTCAGAGCTGCCTGATGCCCGGGCCCCTGGAAGTGATTTCCATCCACTCTCCAAATCTGCACCAGCTAGGGAAACAAGAAGAACTGATTAGCCAATAACAGAGCCAAGAAAGGAACCTCAAGTCCCCAGTCCATCCCCCTCACCAACTACCAGGCTAAGGATATATGCAGAAGCTCTTGGAGAAAGACCCTCTCTGTCCATTTCAGAAGGGGTATTCTCAAGTACAAAGAAGGCCAGGAGATCCCAAGACATTAGCCTTGGCATCCAAGGTGGTGCTGCAAAGGCCAATCTGTATGCTAGGATGCCAACAGAAGAGACCTGCTCAAGTCCTAGCGGTACTGATATTTCTCCAGTGTTCTCTGCATGTGATCATCACATACCTCCCTCTGTGAGAGACACAGTCGTCTACCCACAAAATGAGAAAACGGAATTAAGTGACTTTTGAGGCTCTCTACAGTCAATCTTAGTCAAAACCATAAAACAGCTAAAGCTCTCCCTAGCAGAGAGTGGTGATAGGTAAAGGGCAGAAAGGACACTAACCAGAGAGGGAAGCACCGCCAAAGAGCTGGTCCACGTGGGTGAGGATGAACTCCACAACAATGGACTGCACACGCACCTCCATGAACGCTGCTGTCCCGTTGAAGCCTGAAGCCTCTATGTCCTTAGACCTGTCGAGATGTGGAGTTAATCCCTAGCAAGCCTCAAAACACTTTCCTACCTAAAGTCTTTTTGAAAACACACACACACACACACACACACACACACACACACACACACACACACGAGGAATGACAGACAAGGTCTTATTATGTAGCTGTGGTTGTAGTTGGTCTAGAACTCTCTCTGTACACCAGGCTGGCCTTGAACCCACAAAGATCCACCTGCCTCTGCCTCCTGAGTGCTAGTGTTAAAGTCATATTACAAAATGCCCAGCCTCTGAAATACTCTATACTCTCCGTTCCTTGTCCTTACCTCCATTTCTACCTCTTAAGCCACAGGTATGAGTCAAGTTCAAGCACTACATCCCCCAGGAAAGCCATCGTAGACACCCTCAAACAACCTCTCCTTTCCTTTCATACTCCTTGCACAGTAGCACAAAAGGAAGGCTATGAGAATTGTTATAATTAATAATGTTTTGTGCCATAGTGAGTGATATACAGCCCAGTTCATGAATAGATTGTGAGATGTTTGCTCAGAATATGTTTGGCAAAGACCGATATTCTAGTCCCCAAACCCCACAGCGCAGTGTAAGGAACAAAAGCCTTGCTCTTAAGAACTTCACTTGGTCTCAGAGAAGGCCCAAGTTGGTAGATTATATACTACTCGGCTACTACTGAACCTTCCTGCCTTCCTGTGTTAACAAGACTCGCCCACCTCCACCCCCTCCAGTGTGCCCACACAACCACATCTTGCTACACCAAGGTAAGTCTCCCAGCAGCTACACACTGCTCATACACACACCCACCTCAGCAGGTTGGGGGCCCACACAATCGCCAGATTTCGGGCATGCATGTTGGTTTGGGCACTAAATGAGGCCATGTGGACCAAGTGCCTCATAAGGAACTCCAGAGTCCTGCAGAAACAAGGGATCACCGAAAAAAGAAAACTTGAAGCCCTGAAAACTGGGAGAGACAAGCAAGGCTTGGGCTGTAGGTGGGGAGGGGTGGAGTGGGTGGTGTCTCTGGAGTACAGAGGGCGGAGCCCCACACACCTGTAGTTTGGGGCAGGGAGTTCTTGAAGCACATCTAGGATCTTGATCAAGCGCTCCGGCTCTAGCTGCACTGCCACTGCCTCCTAATTGGGGACAAGGGTGTAAGAAGGAGATGCTGACTCGGAGATGACCGTCTTGCTTCCCAGAGGTCCAAATTAAACATTCAGGAATGATCTATTGCTGTGTTCCACAATGGCCCCACCTAGATCTTCAAGGCACCACAAAACAGTGAAAACACCTCAGGCTTGAGCATGGTAGCACATGCCTATGATCCCAGCACTCTAGAAACAGAGGCAAGAGGTAGAGGACAAGAGCTGGGATGTAGCCCAGTAGTAGAGTGCTCACCTAGCATGCACAAGACCATTGGTTCGATCCACAGATCCACAGATCCACAGAAAGCTTAGGACCTTTGGGCCCACAAATGACTACTGAATCTTATTTATATTTAATAGTCTGTCTTGTGACCTTGAGCAACTCACTGCTATTCCCCTGTGTCAGTGTCCAAACTAGACTGTTGAAAGCTGTCTGGGAAGGTGATATGCCCAGGCTAGTTGGGATGGACTAAGCAGGCTGTGGTTGCTATTCAGAGTCTCTGTGTGGTTGCACTCAGTAAAATGCAAGCTCCTTTGGCAAGTAGATGGGTTTTTGCTATGTTGCCCAGTCTAGGCTCAAACTCTACACTCCAGCAATCCTTCTGCCTCAACCTCCCAAGTAGCTAGAACTTTAAAAGTGTTACTCAAATCAGGACACCATTTGTTTGTTTGTTTGTTTGTTTGTTTCGAGACAGGGTTTCTTCATGTAGTTTTGGTGCCTTTCCTGGATCTCACTCTGTAGACCAGGCTGGCCTTGAACTCACAGAGATCCGCCTGGCTCTGCCTCCCCAGTGCTGGGATTAAAGGCGTGCACTACTACCACCCGGCCCAGGACACCATTTTTGTTGTGTTTTCTCCTCCAATGCTGTTTAAGATACAGTTACAGTTGATGGAGGGACATTCCTGAAAATATTTCGTTATGTAAACAGCATTTTCGTTCTCTTAAGTGTAGGGAAACTCTGGTCTAGGTGCTTTCCAAGGCCTCCCATCTCGGACAATCTGCCCTTTACCTCCCAAGTCTTACCACTGTGCTGTGTGTGGTCTGTAGGCCTTAGGGAAATACACCATAGGGAGAAAATGAAGACAAGAGGAACAAGGGCTGACAGAGGTGGCAGGGGCTTGAAGAGATCTGAGAAGGAGGGGTCTTCTTCTCAGTAATGCCTTACTGTCCCTTAGGATCCCTAGGACGGTGGCTGACACATGACACCCATGGGTTGTCAAAATTGAAGTGGCGGCCCTTGAACCTTGTCTTCTACCCCTCCTGCCTCTCACTCAACTCACAGCAAATTTGTCATAGAGCCGATAAGTGAGGAGAGGATCTGGTAGTTCTCTGAAATAGGCCTTGCACAAGGAGGAGACGCAGTGAATGTCCTGGAGGTAAACGTCCCGCCGAAGGTCAGGCTTCCGCTCTGCCTCGAATTCCTGCCTGGGGAGGTGCAGAGTGGTCAGGAGGGGTAAAGGTCAGACAGAGGCTATGTAGGGAGAAATAGGATCTATTAGAGGTCAGCTGCAGGCAGGGTCATGGTCCAACACATGTGAGACTTGGAAGGAGAATGTTAGAATTACACATACACATGTATATCCATTACATATACATATATATTCACTGGCATATTTACATGTATTTTCTATATATGTCAGGAAATATTAGGAATTGCATATGTGGATATGTAGATGTGAATGTAAAGATGGATGTAGAGGTAGGTGAGTGGATCTGTGTATGACCAACCAGGGATGCATGATTAGCAGCGAAGAGGTATGTAGACATGAACAATGGACTTAAATGTGTCTTTCCTTTTTCCTTTTCGTATTTTGAGAAGGGTCCCATTATATAGTTCTGGGTGGCCTGGAACTCAGTACATAGACCAGGTTGACTTCTGACTCACAGAGATCCATTGGCCTCTGCCTTCTGAATGCTAGCATTCAAAGTGTATGCCACTGTGCCTAGCCTGGATGTAATCTTTAAAAAAAAAAAAACATATTAAATCTTCCTGGTCTTGATTAGATTAGCCAACAGTTGCTCAGATATGGCACCAAAAATACCAACAACCAAAAGGAGAAAATAGATAAACTGATGACTAAATTCTCCTGAGACAGGAGGATTTCCATGAATTTGAGATTAGCCTATGCTACATAATAAGTTCTAGGCCAGTCTTAGTTACAAAGTAAGACTGAAGAAAAAAGAGAGAGAGAGAGCAAGACAAGGGGCTGGGGAGATATCTCAATTGATAGAGTGCTTGCCCCATGAGCATAAGGATCTGAGTTCAGATCCCCAGCACCCATATAAAAAGCCAGGCACAGCAGCAGAGGCTTGTAAGCTCAGCTCTGGGGAATCCCAGGAGTTGGCTGGCCAGTCTGTCTAGCCTAATCTGAAAGCTTCAAGTTTAGCAAGATACTCTGTCTCAAGTAACAACAATAATAGCAATAATGTAGAGGGACTGGAAAGAGTCTCAGTGGTTAAGAGCACTGGCTGCTCTTCTAAAGGACCTAGGTTCCATTCCCAGCACCCATATGGTGTCTCGCAGCCATTTGTAACTACAGTTCTGGGCCTCCTCTGGTGTCTGTGGGCACTAGGCACACACGTAGTGCACAGGCATACAAGCAGGCAGAACACCCATACACATAAAATACAAAATTTTAATAAAAATAAATTAATTTAAAAAATAAAATGAGGCCGGGTGGTGGTGGCACACACCTTTAATCCCAGCACTCGGGAGGCAGAGCCAGGCAGATCTTTGTGAGTTCGAGGCCAGCCTGGTCTACAGAGCGAGATCCAGGCAAGGCACAAAGCTACACAGAGAAATCTTGTCTCGAAAAACCAAAAAAAAAATAAAAATAAAAAAATAAATAGTAAAATGATTGA
The DNA here is from genome assembly GCA_902168425.1 of Peromyscus attwateri. NCBI lineage: Eukaryota > Metazoa > Chordata > Mammalia > Rodentia > Cricetidae > Peromyscus > Peromyscus attwateri. The sequence continues at coordinate 11,726 of CABHPP010144137.1, forward strand.
GGAAAACAAGTATTATTGATTTCTGGCTTCCACACAAATGCACATACCCACACAAACACATACGTACATATACCATACACAAAAGAAGAAGAGAAAAGGAACATTTATGTGTCAAAGGACACTATCAATAAAATGAACCCTGGGTTCAAAATTCCCACTACCACAAAAGAAGAAAAGCAGGAGGATAACACCCACAAACCACAGATGGGGAGCAGGAAACGCTGCTCATCACACATGTGATTAAAATCTAGTACTCAGCCGGGCTGTGATGGCTCACTTTAATCCCAGCACTCAGGAGGCAGAGGCAGGCAAATCTCTGTGAATTAAAGGCCAGCCTGATCTACAGAGTAAGTTCCAGGACAGCCAGGGCTACGCAGTGAAACCCTGTCTCAAAAAAAAAAAATCTAATATTTGGAACATACCATCTTATTACAACTCAATGATTTAAAAAAAATTAAGCAGAAGCATAAGGTTTGAATAGGTGTTTCTCAAAAGAAGTGCTGAAAGTGTTCACCTCATCTGTAGCTGGGGAAATGCATACATAAGTCACAATGACTTATCAGTACACACCCACTAGGATGACTACCACCAGAAAGACAGTGACAAATGTCAGCAGGGCTGTGCAGAAATTGGAACCTTCATACATTGCTGGCAGGGATGTAAATGATACAGCTGTTATGGAAAACAGTTTGGTAGTTACTTTTAAAAGTTCAACATGAAGTTACCATATGGCCCAGCAATTCCACTCAGATATACATTCATAAGAACTGAAAATACATCCATAAAAACTTAAACATGTTTGTAGTAGAATTATTCATAATAACCAAAAGGTAGAAACAACCTGGACAGCCAACAACTGACAAATGGGTAAAAAAATGTTTTGTAGCTATACTGGAAAACTGTATTCACACATAGAAAGCAATAAAATATACAGCATGCATGAACCTTGAAAGAACTCAGAGTGGAGAGCCAGACTTACAAAACCATGTATTGTATAATTGGTTTATTTATATGAGATGTCCAGAACAGACAGATCCATACAAACAGAAAGTCAAGGGGAAATGTAGAGATATTTTTGGAGGACGGTGACATGTTCTGGAATTAATGATGATGGTTGCAGTGTTGTGAATATACTAAAAATAACTGATGCAAACATTTTTAAATGGTGAATTTTACAGTATGCAAATCGTGTGTATGTGTATGTATTAAAAGCAGACTGTATATGTGGGAATGGAGAGAGTATGTGTGCTGAGGGAATGAGCTTGGGGTCCCCACCTTCCCTGACCAGACTTTGGAGCCTCTCCTTGAAATAGTACCTAACATCTGTGCTTCCTTCTCCCACTCCCCCTTACCCCTCCTCCAGCTTTCCCCAGCAGCTTTTGCCATGGCTCCCTGGCCCACAGAGCCTGTCCACTCTGTCTGACTCACCGGAGCTTCTGGATGTTAGAGGAGACCCCTGAGAGGCGGTAGATCCCATCCACCACTCCATACTCTTGCACAAATTCTGCACAGCTCCTTAGCACCTGGGGCACTGGGGACACAGATAGGCAGAGAAAAGAAAATCTGAAAAGCTAGAGACTGTAAGGGGTCTGAGAAATGGCAGCATCATGGAAGAGGGTTCACGGAGATTAATTAAGGGCAAAGTTTATGAAATAAAAAACTCAATGGAAAGGTTCTTACAGATGATCAGACTCAATTCACCTATCTTTGTATAATATTTTTACCCCGTGGTCCTGGAGTCTCAGCATAAACTCCAGTACTTTGAAGTGGAAGTCACTGCTATTCACTATTAACCCTCTCAGTGTTAACTCTTTTTCAAAGATTAAAAAAATTTTTTAATTATGTGTATGTGTCTGTTCAAAGTAATTTGCGTATAGTACTGGTGCCTGCAGAGGCCAGAGACATCAGATATCCCTGTAGCTGGAATTGTAGGGGCTTGTGAGGTGCCCAACATGGGTTCTAAGAACTAAATTCGGATCCTTTACAAAAGCAGTAAGTGCTTTTAAGCACCAAGCCATCTCTTCAGTCCCAGCTCTATAACAGGTTTTCTCTTTGGCCACCAATCAACTCCCAAATTATGACATGGAGAATGATTAGTTATGAATGCTCGGCCTTATGCTTTTCCCACTAGCTCATAACTTAATTTAATCTGTTGCTCTTCATCTATATTTTGCCTCGGGGCTTTTTACCTTTCATTCTGTATGTCCTACTCCCTATCAAGCTGGCTGGTGGCTGCCTGGCTGGCTGGCCCTGGGCATCTCTTTTTCTCCCTCATTCTTTCCTCCTTCTTTCTCTCTCTTCCTCCTCCTCCTCCTCCTCCTCCTCCTCCTCCTCCTCCTCCTCCTCCTTATTCTCTCTGCCCACTAGCCCTGCCTATCCCTCTACTGACTAGCTATTGGTTTTTCAGCTTTTTATTAGGCCAATCGGGTGCCTTAGGCAGGCAAGGTGAAACAGCAACACATCTTTACATTGTTGAACAAATGCAGTATAAACAAATGTAACATCTTTACATCATGAAACAAATGAAGCATAAACAAATGTAACACATCTTTACATAGTTAAACAAATGTAGCATAAACAAATGTAACACATCTTTGCCTAGTTAAAGTAATATTCCATAACACAGCTCTACCTCTGTTTGTTTGTTCGTTTGCTTGTTTTAAGACAGGGCCTCATGGATCTTGGCTGGCCTTCAACTTGCTATGTAGTTGAGGAAGTCCTTGAATTTCTGATCCTCCTACCTCTACTGCTGTGGAATAATCCTTCTGTACACTGTGTGAATATACGTTGCTATGATTGATTTAATAAACAAGCTGACTGGCCAATAGCTGAACAGGATAAAGTGAGAATAATGGGATGAGAAAGGGCAGAGTCAGAGGAGATGCCAGCTAGCCACCTAGCAAGCAGGACCTGTAAAAAATGAGCCATGAGCCATGTGGCAAAGCATAAATAGAAATATGGGTTAATTTAAGTGTAAGAGTTAGCTAGTAACAAGCCTAAGTTATTGGCCAATCAGATGTAATTTATATTCAGCCTCTTAGTCTGTTATTTGGGACTGGGTGGTCAGGACAGGAAAACTGTGCTTTACACTCTTACTTCCTGAGTACTGGGATTACAGGTGTACACCATCACATTCAATTTGTTTGTTTTTGAGAGTCTCACCTAACCCAGGATGATCTTGAGTTTGCTGTGTAGTTGAAGGTGACTTTGAATTCCTAATCCTACTGCTTCTGCTTCCTAAATGCTGAGATTATAAGTATATGCCCCCATACTTGATTTACATGGTACTGGGATCAAACCCAGGGCCTGCGCATGCTAGGCAAACACTCTGCCAACCAAGCCGCATCCTCAGTCCCTCTTTTTGTGATATATACCCAGTAGTATATCTTGTTTATTATTTAAGTTTTACACAGAAAATGATGGGCTAGGGTTGTAGAACAACAAACCATTTAGTACAATAACCTTACATTCTATTTCAACAGTTTGTATATGTTTTACAGCTTATATATAAATCCAGATGACAAAAACCTTAAATATTAATTAGCTTAAAGATAAATAATTAAGCTTGGCATGGTGGTGCACACTTTTAATCCCAACACTTGGGAGGCAGAAGCAGGCAGATCTTTATGAGTTTGAGGCCAGCCTGATCTACAAATAGAGTTTCAGGACAGCCAAGGCTACACAGAGAAACCCTGCCTCAAACAAAACAAAAACAGATAAATAATTAAGAAACACGAAAGAACTGGGTGATGGTGGCACACGCCTTTAATCACAGCACTGGGGAGGCAGAGCCAGGCGGATCTCTGTGAGTCTGAGGCCTACCTTGTCTACAAATTGAGTTTCAGGACAGCCAGGACTGTTACACAGAGAAAACTTGTCATGAAACACCACCCCCCCCCAAAAAAAGAAAGAAACTTAAAAGAAAACCACCTCAATCTAACTTTAAATATCACTATCCATATTACAAGAAACAAGAAAATATTCAAAAATAAAATTATTAGGTAAAACACAACATAAAATGGAGAAGTAAGATAAATGGTATCTGTTTGTTTGTTTTTGTTTTTCAAGACAGAGTTTCTCTAATTAAAGGCATGTGTCACCAATGCCCAGCTAGGTAAATGGTATGTCATTAATAATCTTGTGTGTGTGTGTGTGTGAGAGAGAGAGAGAGAGAGAGAGAGAGAGAGAGAGAGAGAGAGAGCATGTGCGTGCATGCAGTGAGTATATGTGTATTCATGTGTATTCATGTGGAGGCTTTGGACATCATTCCTCAGGAGGCCTCCATGTTGCTTTTTGAAAATGAGTCTTTTACAAGGATCTGGAGATCTGGCCAACAAGCTCTAGGGATCCCATTGTCTCTGCCTTCCCAAATTGGAATATAAGTACACGTTCAGCTTCTCTATGTGGGTGCTAGGGGGTCAAACAAGGATTCTCATACTTGCATAGCACGCATTTTTTTCAGCTAAGCCATCCCCTAAGTCTTCCACATTTCTTTTCCTTCTTTTTCTTTCTTTCTTTCTTCTTTCTTTCTTTCTTTCTTTCTTTCTTTCTTTCTTTCTTTCTTTCTTCCTTCCTTCCTTCCTTTCTTTTGTCTTTTTGTTGTTGTTGTTGTTCTGTTTTTTCAAGACAGGGTTTCTCTGGGTATCCCTGGCTGTCCTGGAACTCCCTCAGTAGACCAGGCTGGCCTTAAACTCATAGGAATCAGATCCACCTGCCTCTGCGCCCTGGGTGCTGGGATTAAAGGTGTGTGCCACCACTGCGTGGCATCTTCCACATTTCTAAATGATCTTCACCTAATCTTAGTTTTTGAAAAGGACCCAAGATCAGACCAAATAACTTGTGTACAGGCCCAAATTTATCATTTCTGGCTTATCCTGGCTTGTTATCATAAATTCCTATAGGTTCAAATCCCTTTTTCTTTTTTCTTTTTGGTTTTTTGAGACAGGGTTTCTCTGTGTAGCCTTGGTTGTCCTGGAAGTAGCTCTGTAAACCAGGCTGGCCTCGAACTCACCAATTCCCTTTTTCTTAAATAAATAAATAAATAAATAAATAAATAAATAAATAAATCCTCCTTTATCTCAGCACTCAAGAAGCAGAGGCAGACAGATCTCTGAGTTCAATGACGGCTGGGTCTACATAGCAAGTTCCAGGCCAGCAAAGAGATACACAGTGAGACCCTGTCCCAAAAACAAACAAACAAACAACAAAAAGCAAACCAATCTTATTCGACTTTTTTCCTTCACAGAAGCCCTCCATGCACACTAGGGAGCCAACAACGAAGGGCAGTAATAGATAAAAAACAAAAAGCAAGCCCGGAGATAGCTCTGCAGGTCACCCATGTGAAAAAGCTGGATGCGGTGTCTTGAATGTACAATCCCAGCACTCCTACAGCAAGATGGGAGGCCAAGAGGAGGAGTCACCTGTAATTGGGTGGGTCAGTTAGTCTGTACACTTGGGCAGCATCAGAAACAAGAGAGACCCACCCCACACAAGGGAAGGCAGGGACCGGCTCTCCAAAGCTGTCTAGATAGATAGATAGATAGATAGATAGATAGATAGATAGATAGATAGAT
>CABHPP010144137.1:17308-49717 GCA_902168425.1 Peromyscus attwateri
GATAGATAGATAGATAGATAGATAGATAGATAGATAGATAGATAGATTAAAAAGTTTTGAAAAGCAAAAAAAAAATACAACACCTATCTTATATTCAGCTTTTATCTTTTTATTTTTAGTTCGGTGTGTGTGTGTGTGTGTGTGTGTGTGTGTGTGTGTGTGTGCATCCCAGGATCCCTGAGTGAGTACAGAGGTATCCCAGGATCCCTGAGGGGCTGGAATTGCAGGTGGTTGTGAGCTGCCCAACATGAGTGCAAGGAACCAAACTCTGGTCCTCTGCATGTGTTCTTAACTGCTGAGCCATCCCTCCAGCCTTGCCCTCAGCTTTCAATGCTGTAGTTATGGGAAGAATAGGTCTGCACCTTTGGAACTGAAACTTCTCTTTGTCATCAGTTGTTACCCCAGAATTTTTAAAGGGGGCAGCAATTTTGTGGGGCAGGGGAGGCAAAGTAAAAGACTGGTCCCCAAACTGCACTTATGCAACACTCTGCCAGCTATGAAAAAAATGAACACTGGTTATCCCAGCTGAAACGGAACCCAGCTGGAGGCATTTGGTTTGAGGCACTTTCTCTGGTAAGAAAGCTTACAGTTACTCAGTTTGACATTGTAAAGTGCCAGGCCTGATCACTCAGTCAGGCATGAAAGGAGAGATCGGATTTCCAGGTGCCCTTCATGGCACATGTGTACCCACACAATATACACACAAAATAACATTTTTTAAAAGTGCAAAAAAATATTATCTCTCCTGACCCTGGGCCACCACTGTGTTACCAGACTAATCTCCTTAAAGATAATATTGTGGTATTTCTCATGTTATCTTGATAGAGTATTAGCTGTGATAGTGTCTCAAAAACAAGTGTTGAACCTCAGAGAGAAAGCCATGCAGCCAGATGGTGGTGGCCCATGCCTTTGATCCCAGCATTCAGGAGGCAGAGGCAGGCAGATCTCCCTGAGTTCGAGGCCAGCCTGGTCTACAGAGCTAGTGGCAGTACAACCAAAGGTATACAAAGAAACCCTGCCTCAAAAGACAAAAAGCAAAACAAACCAAAAAACAAACGAAGCCACGCAGCCAAAGGTAGCTGTGAGTGCAACCTAACTCAAACTATAAACCCTTTCCACACTTTAAATCCTAGGCTACATAAACACCCAGCCTACTCTACCCAAGTACGCATTGCTTATCTTAAAGATACAGAATAAAATATGAGCTCCTCAGCCTGGGATATAAGACCTTCACAAACCAGGTCTTGACAAATTCTATGACTGAGCCCTTTGCTAGTCCATAAACAAGCCTGGGTACCATTCTTCATTGATGTGGCTTGGATATGCTTTTTCTCTCAATGGTTCATGAGCTGGAGGCCTGGTTCCCAGTGTAGTGATGTTGAGATGGGAAACAATTAAGAAAGTGGGGCCCAGTGAAGGATAATTAGGTCATGGGGCTCTCTCCTCATGAATGAATTATTACGGTCTCTTGGATTTTGTGGGAGTTTGTTTGGCTTTTTTTTTTTTTAAACTATGTATGTTCTTGCTGTTTGAGACATGGTCTTTATTACTAGCTCAGGCTGGCCCTTAAGAAACTCCAATACTTTTCAAGTACTGGGGTTATAAATGTGTGCCACCAAGGCTTACAGTGCTGTACCTCTTTGAGGTGGAGTGGGTCTTGCGTGACTGGATCAGAGAGTGGATTATCATAAGCAATGCCACCCCATGCTCCTGGTCCCTTCTGTATGCAGAGAGTTTTCTTTCCACCTCACCGTATTGTGACATATCCAGGGGTCCTTTGCCAGGATGCCGACATCTGCTCTCTGAAACCCTCAGCCACTATAGTCATGAACAAAATCAACCTCTTCACAGTTTCTCCATTTGAGGTATTTTGCTGGAGCAGCACAAAACTGACTAAGGCACTTGTTTTATTCTCCTGTCTGGAAATACCTTCCCCTCCAATTGTCTGGTAAGCTATTACTCAAAACATCCCAAGTATCACCTCCTAGCTGGGCAAAGTAGCCCATGCCTATAGTCCTAGTTCCTTGGGAGGCTGAGGCAGGATAATTACTTGAGCCCAGGAATTCAGTCAGGGCCAACATACAACACAATGAGACCATCTCTTAAAAAAAAAAAGAAAGAAACAAACAAAAACTGAACCAACTAAACAAGGGCTGGAGAGGTGGCTCAGCAGCTAAGAGTGCTTGCTGGAAAGTAAGAGGACTGGAGTTCAGATCCCCAGAATCCATGTGAATTCATGTACAGGGGTTGCAATTCTAGCCTCACAAGGTAGAGACAGGAGATGCCCCAGAGCAATCAGGCTGGTGATACTAGCCATAGCGGTAAACTGTGGGTTTGACTGAGAGACCCTGCCAAAAATAATGTGGTGGAGAGTAATGGAGAATGATCCCAAATATCAACCTCAAATCACCACACACGTATCCATACATACACACACATACACACACACACACACACACACACACACACACACACACGAATAAGACAAAAGTAAATAAAAAAGATCACTGTTGATTCTGAACCCTTTGCATATATCTATATTACAGTTCCCATAGTCCTTTGCTCATCTCAATATTTTTTAAAGATGTATTTAATTTATATGTGTATATGCATGCATTCTCTATGTGCACCATGTGCATACAGCTACCTGAGGATTCCAGAAGAGGGCGTCAGATTAAGGTGGAACTGGAGTTACAGGCAGTTTCGAGCTACACTATGTGGGTGCTGAGAACTGAACCCAGGTCCTCTGCAAGAGCAGCAAATGCTCTTAACTATTGAGCCATCTCTCCAGTCCCCAATATCACAGTACTTACTACATTTTATTATAAGTGGTTGTATCTGTACCTCCTGACAAATGGTACTCACTTGTCAGAGAATCACATCTCTCACTGTGGTGAAACATAAGGTACTCAAACGTTCGTTAGATTACATGATGAATTAACTCAGAATTATGTCAGAATCATGAAGTCCCCTAGAGATTTGATAAAGGATATTGCATTTAAGAAGACACTGAGTCTTGTTGACTGGAACTCACCAGAGAAATTCCTCACATATGTCAGTGTCAGGGAAAGCTGTGTTTCTTCTCAGCTACCTATTTTTTGTTCCCTAAAAGCCTTGTGAGTTTCATATGACTTTAACCACTACGCAATTCAAGGCCCAACCCTAGCAGCCACATAGAACTATCTGACATGCATTTCTGGGTCCTACTCTTCCTAATTTCCCTTCAATTCAGTTTCTTCGGTCGTTTATTTGTTCGTTGAGTTGGGTCTCAGACGTCAACCCAACTTTTCTGTTTGATGTTTGTTTGTTTTGTTTTTCGGAACAGGGTTTATTTATGTAACAGTCCTGGCTGTCTTGGAACTCACTCTGTAGACCAGGCTATCCTCAAACTCACAAAGATCCACCTGCCTTCCCAAGCTTTTTGTGGAACAAACACAACGGAAAACCAGAGTGCAGACTATAGATAATAATCCCACCAACCACTGGTTTCACCTTTCTTCCCGTGACCTGGTTTTCAGATCCTTTGTCTTTTTGCTCATAACCGGAACTTAGGTAAGACAAGAAAAGAAGCATGCAGGGTAAAAAAAAAAAAATTAAGGAAGTCTTTGTTTTCAGGGGTTTGCATGTGTTAACATGCATCATCCTTAGAATGAGGGGCCTAGGACATTTGCACAATGTCTTTGGAGTAAGTGGTTCCTAAATTCTGGGCCCTTCTCCTCTCTCCTCACCTCACTCTAGTCTCAGCCGTATGGATTACTGTTCATGCCTTCAGAACCTGCTCCCATTTTTCCATGGTCCCCCTGTCCTTAGTTATGCACTTGGTGCAGAGATAAGGCAGCCCTCCTTGTTGAAGCTGCTGGGTGCCTAATGCTGCATCAATTCTTTTGGCCACCACATTACTCTGCTGATTCATAAATAGTCCGCGGGCTGGGCCTGGTTAGTGCACACTTGTAATCCCAGCACTCAGCGCTTACATAGCAAGAGAATATCTCAAAATAGAATAGAGAAATGTCAATAGCCCACTCTCACTTAGACTCCTAGGTTTAATCTTAACCAGGTTTTCCTGTCCTATTCTTTTCAGTTGATTTTCAACCTCTGGAGTAGGTCTTTACAGAGATGGGCCATCTTAAGGAGCCTGAGCCATACAGGAAATGGGCCGAGAGATAATAGGGTCGGAGGTGGTGGCACTGCAGATATAAATCAGAGAAATGAAATCAGAGATGTAACCTAGAGACAAGATTGGGGTGATGGAGTGAAAATGATGTGACGGATATGGGTGGAGTCAAAGAAGAAGGACCTACAGTGAATCAGAAACCGAAGCAAGGTATCTAAGTGTATGTAGGGCTGGGGGGAAGGAAAAGATCCATTTAGGGGAAAAGAGTTGGGGAAGAGGTCTGAAGTCGAGCAAGGGTATAAGGAAACCAAAATGATCAGGGAATATCAGTACACCAGGAGCAGATGATCTCACTGGCCTGGACCTTCATTTTCTTGCTGGGTATTGGGCTAAAGAGAGAAGCTGTCATCAGCTAGCCTCACTCATCCCTAACGATTTCCACCTCTCTCGACCAGAGTGTTTTGGGTACGGGGAGGGGTTCTCACTGCTTCTCTGGCACCCAAGATTCATCTCTTAAGCCTTGGGATCAGGTGAACTTCTGATAAGGGACAGAAGGTATTTCTCACCTGCTCTGGGTTCACCTGCAATCAGGAGCCACTGGCCTTTCATTACTCCTGAATCTCTAGAGAGAATCCCTTCACCTGCTGGGAATGGTGAGTCTGGGAACCACAGAAAGGGAGTCTGGGCTGTCTGTGGGTGATGGGAATCACAGGAAAGGGCTGAGCCAGGATAAGGAGGCTGAACTGAGGGTTTGTCAAGAGCTGCAAGAAATCCCCAGTTAAGTCATATGGCTGTCTGTCAAGAGTCATTGTCTGGTGCTGGCTAGATGGCTCACCAGTTAAGAGAATTGACGGTTCTTCCAGCGCACCCACACGGCAGCTAACAATTTTAACTCCAGTTCCAACGAGACTCTGATGCCCTCTTCTGGCCTCCATGGACACTGCATGCACGCGGAACACAGACATACCCACAGGCAAAACACTCATGCATATAAAATAAAAATAAATTAATCTCAAAAAAATTTTTGTTTTGATCATTTAGTGCTGATGAGATGGCTCAGAGGGTAAAAGATGCCTGCCACCAAGCCTGAAAACCTCAGTTCAACCCCTGACACCCACATGGTGGAAAGAGAGAATCCATTCCAAAAGTTGCCCTCTGACTCCCACATATGCACCATGGTACATGTGGACACACACACACACACACACACACACACACACACACACACATAATAATAATAATAATAATAACAACAACAATAATAAAAATATGGCCTGCCAGGCAGTGGTGGCATACACCTTTAATCCCAGCACTCAGGAAGTCGAGGCAGGCAGATCTCTCTGAGTTTGAGGTCAGCCTGGTCCACAGAGCAAGTACCAGGACAGCCAGGGCTACACAGAGAAATCCTGTCTTGAAAAACAACAACAACAACAACAACAAAATACGGTCCTGTGAGGTGGTAACAGTGGGTGGGTAAAGGTGCTTGCCACCAAACCTGATGACTTGAGTTTGATCCCTGGGACCCACATGATGGAAGGAGAAAATCGATTCCCTCAAGTTGTCCTCTGACCTTCACACCTGCATTGGAACTAATATGCCCCCCCCAACATGCATACAAAATATATAAACAATGTGGTAACTTAAAAAAAAAAATCATTATCAAGAGTGGAATGGTCGTAAAGGAGCCAGGCTTGCTCAGTGAGAAGAGGAAGGCACAGAAAAGTCCACCTCAGCTGTAAACACTCTTTCTTGGGGCCTGGGCTTTCCCTTAATGGAGGCTGGTAGGGATGGGGCCCTCTGATGGAGGAGAAAAGGGGAAGGAGGTGTCTGGGGACACAAGGGCGGGGCTAAGAGCAGGAAATGAGCTGGGAACCACCATCACCCTCCCTTCACTGCAGGCACCACAACCAGAGAAGGGGACAAAGAGGAAATGACAGATTGGGGTGGGGTGGAGTGGGGGGAAGAATCATGCCCTTTTTTGTAAGTCGCTTGGTGTGCTGAAAACAAGCTGGACAGTGTAGTCCAGATAGCTCAGTTTCAAGCCAGATTAAGACGTGGTTCTGAATGCACGCTAGGCAGAGTGGTGAGCCAGGGGTTGTCCCTGGGCGTGCTGGCTCCCAAGCCCACCGCATAGTAAGCCAGGGAAGGAACTGAGGAAGCTCCAGACAGTGCCCACACCCCTCTTTATTAAACAGCTTCTGCCCCCAGCTTCAAACCAGTGTTTAAGCCCATCTCCTTCACTTCTCCTGGGTTCCCCACATCGGCAGCGTCTCCCCGCGCCCTTCGACCGCAAACCCGCTTCTTTTTTGCAAGTCATCTAAAGAGGGTCACTCCTTCCCCCGACACCCTCCTGTGGCCCAGCAAAGGTGCAGAAGGTCCAGGTCCCTTGTCCCTTGGTGCTGTTCTCCAGCTGGGATACCTCCTTCCTCTCTCCCCGAGCTATATGCTCAGACCTACTGGGCCCATTCCCATCTGTGTCTCCATTTATTATTCTATCAACTCTCCCTTCAGCCACTCTTCTGACATAGGACCTCTGTTCCCACCCTCTGTCCCGTCTCCATCCCGTCCCCTGATTCATCTGCATCTCTAGACTTTCCAAATCTCACCATCCTCCTTCTTGTTCCCTTGGACTTCCCATCCTCACTTTTTCAGCGACCTGTCCCCTAACTATTACAGAAGCGAGCCTCTCTGCCTTCTCTGAGCCACATTTCCTGTCTTGCCTGTACACAGGTCTCATGGATGGTGACCCTGGGCCACTGGGCCCTAGCAGCTGATTCTTCCCAACAGACCAAATCAAGCCAGAGAAGACAAGCGTAGCGTCTGCGTGGCGGTCCATGCACCCAGCCAGCTTCCCCCTGCTCCGGTTGGTCCCCTTACCGTCCTGGCCTGAGTGCTGTAGATGTTCCTGTAAGTCGCACCCAAACACTCGTTCCTTGGAGCAGCCTTTCTTCTTTCCTTTCTGCCGAGACTTCATGGCCAGAGCCCCAGGGATCTGGCCCCTCCACCTCTGTCCCCCAAAACCTTTGACCTACCAGTCCCCCATGGAATCCCAGTCAGTAGTTGGGTTTGGCCCGGCCCCAGAGGGGCAGGGCTCCAAACTGGAGGTGGAGGGTGGCCTGGGCAACGGACAGCAGCACTTGCCTCTGGGGGCCCCCAGGGCCACACGGAAGTGGATATGGAAGAGGAAGCTACCAGAACCCTGGCATGAAGCTGTGTCTCGTGGCCAAGCTGAGCACGAGCCCTTCTCGCCCTGTGGAGCTCTAGGGGGGCAGGAAGCTGTGCAGCTCCTCAAACCCGCTTCCTGTTAGAGCATCTTTGCAACCACAGGGCCTGGGGTGGGGGTGGTAGCTGACATTCACATCCTCATCATTGCTGGGACTTCATCCATTGGTCACAAAGGGAGGTGATGTCAGAACCCTTGGGTGGAGTTGTGAGCAGGTGGCTGGCATTTCTAGAGACCAAAATTCTTGGGTGGGACAGAGAACTGAGGCTTGCCGGTGAGCAAGGCAGGAAAGGACCGTACGGAACATACTCAGGATGGAGGATGCCTCAGATGACCCTGTTATCTTGGTCAAGCCACATTACTTCACTGAGCCTCAGTTGCCATACCTTTCAAAGTGAGGACACAGACCAGCTGGCTTTTGAGTTTCAGTTTCTTTGTCTGTAAAACGGTACATGGCTGTCCACCCCACACAGCTGCTGGAAGTTTCCAATACGCTCAAATTCGAAACACGTTGCAAACGAAGGCACCGGCTTCCCCTAAAGAAGGTCATGTCCACACTCTCCTACCTGAGGGCGCTCAGAAATGGCTGAAAGTATTTTGAAAGCCATTTGCTCCCTTCTTAGCTGCAAGTTTCTGAGTCCTTACCCTGCCTGGGAGCAAAGGAAGGATGACATGGAGACTCAGTGCATGGCACTTGTGACTTGCCCAGTGTAAGGGGCAAGACAGGAACCAGACAGAAAAGCTTTTATCTGTTTATTTAAAAACAGAATATCATTTTATGTACAAATATACATATATTTACATGAAATATACATACTAGGACCCCAGATCCTCGGGGTCCACAAGTCCTGGGTTGCTTGGGAATAGAATGAGAGCCTCTCCTTTAGACCAGATTTCAGGCCACACAGGGTTTGGATACTAAATCTCAGTATTCTGGCTGAGTAGGTTTGAGCAGGCTAAAGAAAAACAAACATCTAACCCCAGGCCCCACACATAGAAAGTGCCAGAAGAGCCCCAAATTAATGACTCAGGAAAGCCTGGGGAAGGAGTTACTGACACCCTTCACCCACAGCAGCTCTTTCTCCTCACCAGGACTTCCACCTTCCCTCACTACCCTCTGCCCTCTACACAACTGAACCCGGGGCCCTCGACACCACGTCCCAACTCCATGAAGGCACACATAACTGCAGACACAGCCAGGGGAAGGTTTGAGGGGCCAAGGGAGCCAAGCACCCCATCTCTATTCTCCTTTCCCAGTGTTTATATCTCACATCACTGGTTCCAGACTCCGGCAGCTGCCGCTTCCTCTCCAGAGCCTCTTTGGGTGAAAGTGCCCTGGGAGGAGAACTTTCCAGAACCATAGGAATTAGCCCCTGCCGTGGGGTCTGCTCAACAGTCTTGTTGAATGCCTATGTGGGTTGTCCTTGCTTAAACAAGCCCAGTAAAAAAGGCATGCTCCTAAGTCAAAAAGGGTTTTGTTGGTTTGTTTTTAAGTTTCTTTTTCTCTTATTGAGGGAGTCTGAACCGAACTCTGGAGGTTCCCTCGGAGGTTAGTTTACAGAAGGTATGTACATGCAGCAGGCACACAGGCCACCAGAGGGCAGAGGGCTTCTGCAACAGTTCAAGCCTCTGACAGACCCCTGGACGTCTGCTTCACACTTGCTCCCAGAGTGTGGGAACACAGCTCCCCCACTCTGGAGGTCAGATTCGAGCTCCAGCTATGCCCGCACACCTGGATCTGGCCCATAGTCTCCACCTCTCACTTCCAACCTCTGCATCACTAATACTGCTCTGGGGTCTGAGGAAAATACCTGCATCTGCAGGCAGAGGTCACACATGAGACGCGCTACTCACAAGCCACACCCTAGCAATGCTCTGCACACAGCCACGAATCCCGAGTCACACATACCATTCACTTGGACTCTCAACATGACAGCACAATGCACACCATGCACCATGGACAGTCACCCCTCTGTGCACATACAATGGAGTGCCATGAATGCTTACACACACACACACACACACACACACACACACACACACATACACACACATGACCTACACACAATGATGGGAGGCACTCAACCAGTGGAGCCCTCCTGATGAACAGAAGGATTGGAGGTAAAAGTGGAGCAGTCAGTGGGCTGGGAAGTATCTTCCTAAAGAAATGCAGGCGTTTGAGGAGGGTTCCCCTAAGAAGAGTTGAAATCCCCCATGGAAGCAGAAGAAACCGGGCCTGGGGAGGGAGGCCGACCTGGGTCAGACCAGGTGCCCTCGCCCGTTGATGTAGATGCCATTGCCTGTGGGTTTGGCCCTCAGGGTCCCATTCTCCTGAACAAAATGGTTCATGGCCTGTTTGATGCCTTCATCCTGGTCCTCCTCCTCGTCTGTCCTCCCAGAGCCTGGAGACAGCAGTTCCGTCTGCGTTTCTATCTCTCTTACTGTGGTCAACGTGGAGTAGCTACGGCCCTCTGGCTCTTCACTCTGGAGACCAAGGACAGAGGCTAAGTCGGGAGTCAAGATCAAACGGGCAGACACGGTAGGGTAGGGCTGGGTTGTGATGGGGTCAGAGGTCAGGTAAAGCAGGCACGGGGAATGGCTGTCCCAGAGGCATGGGGCTTGGGAATTTGGGGGTTGGGGAGGGCAAGAGCAAGTGTTATACATAGGGATGGGGAGACAGAGAACAAAGGCATAGCAGCAATGGGGGGGCGGGGGGCGCGGAGGGAGAGGCCCGCGGGGGGCGGGGGGCGGGGCTTGCATGTGAGCCAGGGATGAGATGCAGGGACTGGTCTAGGGGGGCTGCTGTCACACCACATCTGGGGCCAGGAGAGGGGCCTGAGGAGAGTGTTGGGGACACCGGTGGGGCCGGGGGGCCTCACCATCACAGAGCAGCTACTGTTGTCCTTGAGACTATCAGGGTGGCCCTCGGCTCTCAGCCCTACACTCTCCTCCGGCTGCAGGGGCCCAGACACAGGGGAGGAGTTAGAAGAGAGCTCAGCCTCCTCCCCTCAGCCTTTTCGCCTCTCTCTTTCTCCACGGGCCTCCTCCCTGATCACCTGTCCCCCAACCCATAGGTCCACGTGTCTCTGACACAAACACCCTCCTTCCCTCGCTGTCTCCCCCAAACCCACCCTGGAACCAGCACGGGTGGTGGATTCTTAGAGCAGCCCCCCAACCCAGTGCTAGAAGGGCCTTGCAAGGAGGAGTCCTAGCAGCCCCAAAGCATCTATCCCCCGGCTAATATCCCAGCCTCAGCTCAGCTCCAGCCATGAGTAAGCAGCCAGACCTGGCATGGGGCTCTGCTCCTATCTACAGAGGAGCCCAGACCCAAGCAAACCTGCGTGCCCACGCCCCACGCATGCACCCAACCTTAGCACACACCTGGCTCCTAGGGTCCGTATGGTGAGAATGCAGCCTCCGGATGGAGTTCTCCCTGGTCAAAGTCAGCTCCTCCTCACTGGGAAAGACATCCTCTCGTCAGGAACTGAGAGCAGTGTAACAGCCTCCCAAGGTGAGCCTAGCCTGGCTGAGCCTGTGTAAGATGGCTGGAGGGTATGACTGCCCCAACTATGCCTGCCACTGAGTATGTGACTGCAGATGACAGCGTGGCTGCAACGCATGGGTGTGCCACAGAGCGCTAAAGTATGCATAGGAGATGATACCTGGGGAGTACGGATGTCTCCTCATCCAGCTGTGGTCCGGGTCCCGGGCTTTCCTCACATCCCCAAAGACTTTGCCCATCTCGGGTGGACAAGCTGTCCAGTCATTAGGCTACCCAGTGTCCTTTCTCCTCTGTCCCCCTCCTGCTTCACTCATCTCTGTCCTCAGCTCGTTCCCACCCACCCGGTGCAGCCGGTACTCACTATTTCTGGGTCATCTGCTGCGCTTTCCGCCGGTGATACCGGGACATGAGGACCACCACCACCACCAGGAGGCAGAACAAGAGCGCAGCGATCACACCCACCACCACCACTGAGGCCGACACGAGGTCCACTTGCTTCCCTGGATCTTGAGGGTCTGCTGGAGACAGGCCAGTGTCTGAGGCGTGTGCCCAGATCCTTTCTGGAGCCACCCCAGATCCCCTTGCTACCCAATCATTATCCTCACAGAACACATCCACAGCTACCCACTCAGCTTAACTCTCTCCAAAATATAATAGCCGTCATCTCCAAAGACATTCTTTCCCATTTCTTTCTCTGTCTTGCTTCCTGTTGCCCACCCCCCAGCTCTGAACTCAGCATCCCTGTCTTTGTCCCCCAACCACTGTGCTTACCAAGAACTTCCACGGTGACCTGAGAATCCCTCGAAGAAAGTTCATTGCTGACATGGCAGACGTAGATGCCACTGTGCTCAGGAGTCAGTCGGGGGAAGCCCAGAGTGTCCCCTTTCGCTCGCACCCCACTAGGCAGAGGTCCATCCAGCCTGAAGGACAGGGAAGCTGAAGGGTGCTGGCTGGGGCAGGCTGAGGCTGCCACCACCCAACGTGCCCAGGCAGCTCTTCATCCCCTTCCCCCATGACGTCATCCAGAGCCTCAGGCTGTTCCCACGGTGCCCCTCCCTACCCCAGGCAGGTCTAGGCAGAGGCCCTTTCTCCCTGCCGCCCAGCCTGACCCGGGCACCCCCACACACACTTGGGGAAGATCCACACGCGTGCCATCCCACATGCTCCCACAGGCATCACGTCATCCAGCACCAGGTAACAGGTATACATGCTATAAAGTCCACACAACAGGACACTCCACTCCTAGCTGGGCTCAGAGGTACTTGGAAACTGTGACTGCATGCTCCAACACCTATGATATTGCATGGTGGAGTAAACAAACCTAGCCCCAGGCACAAGGCCACATGTGTCATTCACATGTCCACATGTAAGAACATGCCTATCATAGGCTCACACACATGGGTGTCCCACCCATCCCTTTCCAATGCTCTGGACTCTTGAAAGAGCTGGTGGAAGTGGGTGGGAGTTTCTGAGGTGCTGGCAACATTGTTACAAGGAGCGGTGGTATAACAGTGGTTACAGTCCGCTGTCTTTTTGTCTCATGGACTTTTAGCACTCACAAATACATAAAAGATTAATATTTACTATAGCTATATTTCATAGTTTAAAGTTGGGGGGGGGGAGCCAAGAAGATAGCTACGTATTCCCTATGGGTAACCACATATTCCCTGGCACAAGCCAGTAATATTTACTGACTATGCATTTTTTTGTTTGTTTTTTGTTTTTCGAGACAGAGTTTCTCTGTGTAGTTTTTGGTGCCTGTCCTGGATCTCACTCTGTAGCCCAAGCTGGCCTCGAACCCACAGAGATCCACCTGCCTCTGCCTCCTGAGTGCTGGGATTAAAGACGTGCACCACCACCGCCCAGCGACTCTGCATATTTTTATGTTGGTCTGAACATATGCCCTAACTTATCTAGGGTTCAGAATATGTGGTCCTAGTACATAATAAAAGAAAAGGATGATAGTCCCGAGCTAGGCCTTCCTTTCTCCAAGTATAGGCCCTTACCGTGTCCAGTTGTACGAGGGAGGGGGCTGTCCTTCACTCAGGCACTTGAGTGTAGCTCCTTCTCGGCCAACATGCCACAAGTTCTGGTCCTCAAGGCCCCTCACCGAGGCCTCTGCAAGGACTGGAGTGGGAGGAGGCAGGAGGAAGAATGGGAAGAGGCCTTAAGCCATGATTCTTTGAAGGCCCTCTGGCCTTGCTGGAGCAGCCTCCCTTTACCCTCACCCACAGCTCCTGGCCACACACACCCCCAAGCTCAGAGTCTATCTTGCTTGACCTGTGCCGTGCGCCCGCACGTCCCTTGAGGTGATGGAGTTTCACGCTCTTCCTGGATCTTCCGTGGCGCCTAGCATAGTGCTACTCACAGAGCAGGCACTCACTAAAGGCCTGACAACCCACCAGTTTGTCCATTTCTCTAACCAACATTTGTTGATTTCCTCCTTTGGGCCAGATAATAGTGTAGTCTGGGCTTGAAGTCTAATTCTGGGAACACACTATCATTTACTGAACCCTTGTAGGATTTAAAGTCTGTGAGATGCATTCATGGATGCTAATTCTCATCAAAATCGGGTAAAGTTGGTATGATTACACTCATTTGCCGGTGAAGAAAATGAAGTCTCACAAGATTAAATACCTGTTGGTAAATAGCGGGATGGGGGCTTGTCCCAAGCCTATCTCCAAACCCTAAACCGTATATTTTGCAAACACCTTCACTTCTATATTTATATTTTATTCTCCCATCGACACTGTAAAAATAAGGCAGTCTCTTCTATAAAGCTCACAGAGACACCTGGTAGTGATGGCACATGCCTTTAATCCCAGCAGAGGCAGAGGGATCTCTGTGAGTTTGAGGCCAGTCTGGTCTACAGAACTAGTTTCAGGACTACACAGGGAAACCCTGTCTCAAAACAAAACAAAACACTAACCAAACAAACAAAGGCTCACAGAGACCCCAGTGATTTTCCCAGGACATCTAGGTTGGCCCCCAAGTCTTCTGTCTTTGGATTAGACTGTGGACTCCCGGACTCAGGCTGACCCTCCCAGCGTGGTTCAGGGTCATAGGGTCTTACTACTATTTTCAGAACACAGGGATACATAGGAATATCTTACCCATAGATCCCAATACTCACAGGCCACTTGGAGGGTGAGGGTGATTCTCTGGTCCTGGAGCAGGCCAGGGTGAGACACCACACAGGTAAGTGGCTGCCCGTTCATGCTTCGGCTCGGCACCAGGTGAAATTCTGAAGTGACAGCGGCTGAGCGGGAGTGCTTGAAGGAGCGGCTGGACTGTGTGCCTTTGACCTCTGTGTCCCAGGTCACACTGGGAGCTGGGCTGCCCTCCGCAGTGCAAGAGGCTGCCAGTGTCAGGCCTTGGCCTTCCTCTAGTGGTGGGCCAGGATTCAGTGAAGGCAGGGGCGGCACTGTGGATGGAGGAAGGGGTGTGTGAAAGATCTGCACAACTGTGGTCAGGAGGCCTCTCTCAGTCTTACCCAGTGGCAAACTTCAGTCCCCTTTTCTTATCTTACCAATAAAAGTGCCAGATCAGTGGTGTAATTTCAAGTGTCTTTACATCTTTCTTCACTATTAGAATTTTTTACTATGTGCATAGGTCATTTAAAAAAAAATAAAAATAGTTTTAGAACTAATTAGATACTATCTGTGTAATAATAACAATAATAACCACTACTTACTATGTGTCAACTATTATGCTAAATATTTTGCATACATTATCTCATTTAATTCTGCTAACAAACTTGTGAGGTGGGTATTATTATGCCTTTTCTTCAGATGAGGAAAGCAAAGCTCAGGGAGACTCACTGATTTGTTCCAGGTCATCAGCTCTTAAGTGACAAAGCCTAGAGTCACAGATTTTGTTTTGGGGTGTGTGTGTGTTGGCCTCAAATTCTCTATCCTCCTGACTCAGCTTCTGGAGCAGTGTAAGTATAGATATGTATCACTATGCCCAGCTTTTTTTTACACTCAGGTTTTGTTTTGTTTTGTTTCCTCCAAGGCTTATGCTACTAATCTCTACCCAAAGCAAAACCATAAAGGCTCTTATTTTTACCTTCAAAATAGCCCAAAGCAAAATTTATTTGTGTATTTGTTTGTTTTTACTTCTAGCTTCAAAACAGCCCAAGCACAAAATTAAAAAGACAGTTTAACCATAGGTCCAGTTGACCAGTACCTCTGCCCATGGGTGCAAGGCAGTGGTTTAAAACGTGAATGTGGTCTTAGACAACATTCACCGAAGGCCCAATCAAGGACTGTATTAACCCTCCTGCTCACGTATAGCCACATCCCAGCTGGGCCTCATGTCCACATCTGGGACTCCCACATTTTAAAACCAAAGCGCTTAGGATGATGAAGGAGGCTTTGCGTTGATGTCTTTTGTAGAATCAGTAAAGGGCAGCTTGGAAAAGAGGTTTTCAGCTCTTTGAAAAGCTGTTCAGAAGAGTAAGTCCATGCTATACTGCTCCAGAAGGACAAAGGTATACAGGGTAAAATTCGGGCCATCAGAAGGACAGCTTCCTAAAATACGTATTATTCCCCAGCTTTGGCGGCTTTTGGAGAGAATTTATGGATTGGGTGGGAGGAGCTGGGTAATCCTCCCTCACCCCTACTGGGCCTTATCTTTTATGTCTGCCTGTTCTGCCTCTGCCCCATCCATCTCTGCAGTCCCGTCCTGTCTCCTCCCCCCCACCCACCCAATCCTGATCTTGCCCAGCTGGCGCGACTTACCCAGAACACGGAGCCGCATCCGTGCCTGGAAGCTGCCGGCCGGGAAGGTGCTGACTCTGCACTCATACTCGCCCTCATCAGCTTGCACAGCGTTGCGCAGGAGCACAGAGCCATCCAAAGGGTCTCTTGGGGGCGGTGGTTGCTCCACTCGGTCCTCATAGGCGGGGCTCACATGAAGCCCGTATTTGGAGTGCAGTAGGGCCAGCTCCCGGGGGCCCTCGTTTGGGTCCACCCGAGCCCATGCCACTTGGCCCACCTGCTCATCCGGATCCCCTCGGTAGAAGCAGGGCAATTTTGCGTCCTGGCCCAGCACCACTGTCACTAAGTCCGAGGTCTCCAGCTCACCTGCGGGGCATCGGCCTGCAGGGGGCAGACAAAAGCAGTCAGGCTAAGGGGGGCTGCCAGAACCAAGGGACCGCAATCAAAATGATAATGACAGCAAAGGCAGCCGGAACTGGAGCGGTTTGTGCTTGCGAAGCGCATTCAGTCCATTACCCCATTAGATCCACACAACATTCCCAAGAGGTAGGCGTTATTATCGCCATGTAACAGAGAAGGAAGCTGAGATCCAGAGGGAAGCAGCTTGCCTAAGGCCACAGAGATGATTTATGGAAGACTCACCCTTTTGCAGCCTAGGATTCTATTTGAGCAAAGAAACCCTAACAGGACCAGAGACATAGCTCCTGCCCTCAAGGAGATCACAACCTTCCAGGAAATGGAATCTCTCTCTGCGCATAGAACCAGGAAACCAGGGACGCATTTCACAGGAGGCCCAATCTACCAAGTGGGGTAAAAGTAAAAATGAATGCTTTGGGAAAGAACGGTGAGGAGCGACTGAAAAGGTTGAGAACGTTTGGTGCCTGGAATGGGGCATTTGGGGAGGCCAAAGTCCATCCTGACAGGCCCTTGGGAACATTTTTCACATGGCTTGAAGATGAGAGGCCTGGATTCCCAGAGAGAAGGAGGTATTCCATGTGGGAGGAATGGCATGAACTGAGGTTTAGGGGCAGGAACCAGCAAGTCACTGAAGACGGAAAGGGCCCCCAGGTCAGGGGCCTGGAGAGATGAGGTCAGGGCAGGCACACAGCAACTGTGTCAGAAGGTTGAGCCAGAATCACAGGACCAGGATTGAAGGACTAGTGTTTTGGTAATCGATGAGCAGCTGTATGAAGCATTTGGAAATTTTGAAATTAGATTTGTCTATTACATAACCTTAGTGGCAAATAAAGATCCATTTCCTGCCCTCATGGAACCCAAGGTCTGTTTAGGAGGAAGAAATTCAAATAGTAGACATCTATCTATCTATCTATCTATCTATCTATCTATCTATCTATCTATCATCGATCTACTAATAGACAGGTATGGAATCATGCAATGATAATTTCTTCTCTCTCTCTCTCTCTCTCTCTCTCTCTCTCTCTCTCTCTCTCTCTCCTTCTCCTCCTCCTCCTCTTCCTCTTTCTTTTTAAGATAGTGTCTAACTATGTAGCCCTCCAGGCTGGCTTCAAATTCACTATTCTCCTGCCCTAGCCTCCAGAGTGCTTGGATTTCTGGATACACCACCACACCTGACTTGCAATGGTGGTTTCTGGTTTAGTGTTTGATGACTTGTCGTAGGTTGTTTGAGGGATGTGGGAGTCATAGGGAGGGCTTCATGTATGAGTTGGGTGGGATCAGGAGGCCCGGGACACCTAGAAATGCATTATAGATACAGGTCAAGGTAAGCAACACTAAGGAAGTGGGGTCCTGGCTGCTGGTTCAGGAAGCAAAGAGAAGAGGACCCAACCTAAGGTAGGGTGTGTGTGTTGAGCAGCAGTGGAAAATATCGCTGGGGTAGGGTGGGTCCAAAGAGCCCAAGACTGCCCATTGCCAGGAAAAGGAATTCAAATTTGGTCAAGAGGAAATGGAGAGTCACCAAAGCTTCCCTAGCCAGCAAGTGGCACAAAGCAGGTGACAACATGCAGTCTGACCAGAAAACAGGTCATGGAAGGAGACTAAAGTAGATACCATGCGGCCATAGCGGCATCCCTGGCAAGGTGGTACTGGGCAGATAAAAGGGACATATTGGGTGGTGGTCACTGACTAGAGAGAGGTGAGAAGCAGGAAAGACTCAAAGATAACTGGATGTCTGGGACGAGTAACTTATAAAGGAGGTTGTGCCTGGGAATGCCTATGGTTATGAAAAAACAAACAAAACCCAGGGCCAGGGGCCGGGCCAGGGCAGAAGAGTGGGATGGCAAGGGAGGGTTCCAACTTAGAACATCCAACTCTTTCTAGTCCCTGCCTCTTACCAGTACCCCACACACCCTGTTGTCTGCCACCTTTGCTCATGCTGTACCCCTGCCTGGAATGCTCTCCTCCCAGTGTCTGGTTGCTCCTACTCATCACTGTCTGGAGAACTCCTACTCATGCCTTAGGACTCTGCTTAGGCATCATTTCCTCCTGAGTCCTCCCTCCCTCCCTCCCCTCCCCCACCTCAGGCAGCTTCGGGTGCCCTGCCCCTGGCTTCCCTGGCATTCTGCTTTAACCCCAACCATAGCACTTTAACCTATAGGTTAGACTTCCTGTTTTCTTGCTCTCCTTTCCCAAGGCGTTGAGCTCCATAAGAGTCAAAACAGGGCTGTGCATCACATATTAAAAACATGGTTTCTGATTTCATGCTCAGTCAGTGGTATGTGGTCTCCTTCCTGTCACATAATTGGACCTTGAATGAGTGTTTATTGACTGGCTGAATAAATGAATGAATGAATGAAGCCAGGCATGGTAGCCCATACCTCTAATCCCAACACTTGGGGAGGCTCAGGCAAGAAGATCTTGGGTTCAAGGCCATCCTGGGCAATAGGGAGATGATGTCTCAATCCCCACCTCTCAAAAACAAAAAGAATATACAAATGGATGAGCAGATGCATGGAAGAGATAGGCGGCAGAAGGAAAGTAGAACCAAGAGGCATGCACAGTCCCTTAGATGGACTAGGCCAGGAAAGTGTTGGCATGGCAACCTTGGGGTGGGGGTAAGATAAACTGGCTGTCTGAATTCACTGACAAAGGGAGCGTCTCTGGACCAGACAGGGGAAGAAGGGGATGGAGATGGGCAGCATGTAGTGAGGAAGTGAAGCATGGACTAGGGCAGAGGGTTCCAGTGAGACAAATGGATGGGTCTTGTGGCCCTGATAGAAGGAGCAGAGGGAAGGATGCTGCTGCTGGGAGTTGGGAGGGCCCCAGACTGGACGGGACAGACCTGCAGGGCCAGATACCAGGGCCCTGACCTGCCTAAGCTGACATTGGTCCCACCCAGCCCAGCCTGGGAGTCCAGCTAACCACTTGCACCCCTCCCAGGTACCTCCTCCTAGCACCAAAGGGAGTAAGGTTGTCAAAGAAGGCTGGGGGTGGGGTGCGATATGGACTCTCCAGCTCACTCTGCTGCAAAACACTAATGGAGATTTAAGTCACAATAATGTGGAGTGCAGGTCACGGGGACTCTAAGCCCTGCTCCACTAGGAGACACAAATCCTTCCAAAGATTATTTCTGTGACACTATCAGATCCCATATTTCCATCCTTAAATTTTTACTTTTTTATTTATTTTTATTTTATGTGTATGAATGTTTTCTTGCATATATGTATACTATGTGCCTGGTGCCCATGTAGGTTAGAAGAGAGCATCAGATTTCTTGGAACTGGAGTTACAGGTGGCTGTTAACTGCCATATGGGTGCTGGGAATTGAACCTAGGTCCTCTGCAAGAACAAGTGCTCTTAACTGCCATCTCTCAAGCCTGTATATTTCCATCTTCATCCCTACACTGGCCCCCGCCCCCACCACAAATCATATATATGCTATCCCCCAAAATACCTCCTTAGGGCACAGTAAGAATTGGGTACCCGCCGGGCAGTGGTGGCGCACGCCTTTAATCCCAGCACTTGTGAGGCAGAGGCAGGCAGACCTCTGAGTTTGAGGCCAGCCTGGTCTACAGAGCAAGTTCCAGGACAGGCTCCAAAGCTATACAGAGAAACCCTGTCTCGAGAAGAAAATCAAAAAAAGAATTGATACCCATCACATGCCTGAGTCTCCATCCTCAATGTCCCTAACCCATGAGTCCAAGATCCTCATTCTGAAGATACAAGCCCCAGTTTTGCAGACTGAGCAGACTGAGGAACCCAATGTAACAGGAAAGTTCCTTTGGAATTGTTCCTACAAAACCCACACTGTCCTAAAGCCACTATTTAGTAGAAGTATCTCAGGCTGAGGCATCCCCACATCCAGTGGTCTTCAGTTCACCTTCTCAATAAAGAGATGAGTTAAGAGAACTTGGGCCCAAGTATCTTTGTCCTGGGCTAAATGGACCCGGGAACCCAGGCTTCCAAGCCAGGGCAGGCCAGGATTGTCTCCTCCTCTCCCCCACCCAGTGCCTGCCTGGCGTCAGCATGATGATGTCACCAGACTGAAGGAGACACACTGCCTGCCTGGTGAGGTCACCTTATGGGCATGTAGTAGCCAGGGCAGACCAAGCCCCACAGACCCTTCTGCTGCTGCAGGTTGTTTGCTGAGGCTGGTGGCCTCTAGCTTCTCGGGCACTCCTCTCCTCCTGACTCTTCCCCACCTCTCCTCTCCAGGAGCAGCAGGACGCTGGTCAGGAGCCTTAGTGACTCAGAAGCTGCCACACAGCAGCAGGCCTAGCCACAGCCACCACCACCTTGCGCAAGGGAGAGAACAGGCCCAACTGGCCAGACAGGATCCCTGCCCTCAGCCTCCCCCACCCCTGGCCAGCCCCCCTCAGGCCTCTTTGGGGCCCTGCCCTTTGTGTACCCCGCCCGCTCCCAGACAGGTCCTCCATTCCTGGCTTGGGCTAGCTGACTACACCCTATCTGTTCCTTGGCTCCAACTTTCCTTTCTGTATAGGGCTTGGTCTCTTGAGCTCAAAAGGGGAAACTGAGGCTGGCCTTTGCAGATACTCAGCCATAGTAACATGTTTGAGAACAAGATTTTTTCTTTTGAGGGACTTTTATCCATCAGCATCTTCTGCTGGTGCATGAAAGGATATATACACATAGGGGTCCCAGAGGTGTGTCTGTGTGACAGGGAATAACTGCCTGTCTTTTGTGTCTGAATGTCTGTGGTTTCTTTGGATGAGGGCTAGGCCAGTTTTCTATCATGCACATGTGAAGCTATTTTCTTGTATGTTTCTTGCATGTTTCACACATGTGTGTGTTCACATCCTAACTTTTCTATACCCAGAGGGAAGAGCTATGTGTTAGCAGATGAACATATACGCACACACCATTACATATAAATCTCACCCTCTGAACACACAGTCCACATTCCCATCCTGCGGAACTCCGCACACATAGTAAATATTTTGATGTCGTTTATCTTGGCTTCCGCATGTCTGGCTCAGCTGCATTTGGTCAGTGTGTGGCTCTGGGCTTCTGCCCATTCGAATGTTGCCCCTGGCTTCTCTCCCCATCTCACCCCAAGACTTCAGGGCAGATTCATCTCAGGTGCACGGTGGAGGTAACCAGAGATGAGGTCACTGTCCCTCCAGGTGATGGGAAATTGCCACCAAGCCTCCCTGACAAACAAAACAAAGGCTCCCTCTCTGTTGCTCTTTGGGTTCCTACAAAAGGACTCCCACCCTTTTTACCCCCTCTGGCCACACCCCTGGGCCCCCCAGTACTTCTGGCCCCCCAAGCATAGATTCTTCCCTGGGAATCTCTGTCAGGGTTTTGCTGCTTGCCACCACCAGAAAAACCAGCTCTGGCTCTAGGCCTGGGGTGAGAGCTGTCTGGTGCAGGTTTGGTGGGAAGCAGCTTGGGGGGGAAGGGGGACGGGAATCTGCCTGGGGCAAGGGGGAGGGGTCCAAGCTGTCTAGGGTCTCATTCTTTTTTGTTAACTCTTGCCTCCCTTCACCAGCTTCACCAGAGAAGGCTGACGTAGATGTGCTAGTTTGAGGGAAGAAAAGACACGGGAGGGAAGTGTCCATAGATCCCCATCCACCCAGGACAGGTGATGCAAACAAAGCAAAACCATTCTGGTCCTTCCCGTGCCCATAACCTTGGCCTTGGAATTGAGAACTTTGGAAACCAAAACCTTTCCCTCCACCTTCACCCACCTCTCTCGCTTACCCCCCACTTTTCCTAAGTCCCCCAGCTTAACGAGAGCTTCCCAAGCTGGGCAAAGCGCCCACCCACAGATTAGTGTCTAGGGAGGGGAGCCACAGAAGTAACAGGGAAAGAAGAACCATGGGGAGGGCAGTTCATGAGGCAGCCAGCTCTGCCTTAGACACAGCTCTCAGCGCAGATAAGTCCCCTAAACCCCCCGGAGCCAGAGTCTGAGCCCTGCTGAGTCACCACTGTGGGTGGGAGACCTAGAATTCAACTTCTCTCAAACTCTTGAGATCTATTCTTCCCCCCCCCTCCCATTTCTACCCACCCCCTTCTCCATTGTGGCTAGCTCTGCCTCATTTCACATCACAGCCCCAACCTTAGCCTTCAGAACAGTTTTAGAGAGATGTGTTGGGGGTGGGGTTGGCACAGAAAGCCATGGGAACAGCTCCTTAGGCCACAGGCGCCATGTTGACTCCCGTTTCCAGTGAAAGAATTGTGCCCCCATTCTCCTCCAGAAAACAGGTGGGTGACTCCCCACTTAAAATGTAATTGTGCCGGGCGTTGGTGGCGCACGCCTTTAATCCCAGCACTCGGGAGGCAGAGGCAGGCGGATCTCTGTGAGTTCGAGGCCAGCCTGGGCTACCAAGTGAGCTCCAGGAAAGGCGCAAAGCTACACAGAGAAACCCTGTCTCGAAAAACCAAAAAAAAAAAAGTAATTGCTTTAGGTTCTGTTCCCAGTTCTAGACCCCAAAGTTCCTCTACTATCTGCGCTCCTGACTCAGTTTCCCATCCCTTCCTTGCCAGGGTAAGTTTTGGAGACTAGGTTATGCAGGCATTCTCTCCTTCCGGGCTTGCTTCCCCTCAGTGGCTCGCACCCCTTCGCTTTGCCTGAGGACCCACAGATTCTGAGGCTATGCTCCAGAAGAGCGGGCTGTGCACACTAAACTCCTCACTGCTGTTTCTGGAGCTGGGGTCTCGCCACTCCGGCTGCATCGCTAGAAAACACCTGGACGGAACCAGGGTCACCGGGGCCAAGGGCTTCCCTGGGATTCTCCTACCTCTCCACACTTGGGCGGGGAAGCAAACCTCCCTTTCTGGCTTCTCTGGGTTCGGGTAGGTCCTACAGGAAAGGGCCTGCCCACCTCTGTCATCGGGAGTAGAAAAGCAGGGATGGGGCCCCTCCCTTTCTAGGAAATTAATTTCAGCAGAAAGTTGATCCTAACCTTCAGAAGACTCACACAACAGCTTATGCCCAGGTTCTGCAGGACCCAAAGAGTTAGACACCAGGATCCTATTGGAAAGTAGTTTGCAGATTCAGGCCCCTCAGCCCCGGGGCAAGAGATGGGGGGGGGGATGGGACCTCACCCGGAAACTCATCCCATTAAGGAGAAACAAAGAGCTGTGGTGTTGGAGGCGCCTCCCAAGCCTGGGCTCTTCTCCCTGGCAAGGGTGGGGCAGGGCCCTAGGGCTCTGTGCTCTAATGGCCCTGGAGTTGGGGGGCAGCTGTCACTTTGCAATTGGGCCAGGAAGGCTGCATCTTTGGGAAGGGTCCTCTTGGCCACAGGGAGACTGATCAGTTCTTCAAACACCACAAAC
The DNA here is from genome assembly GCA_902168425.1 of Peromyscus attwateri. Lineage (NCBI taxonomy): Eukaryota > Metazoa > Chordata > Mammalia > Rodentia > Cricetidae > Peromyscus > Peromyscus attwateri. The sequence continues at coordinate 40,588 of CABHPP010144137.1, forward strand.
ACTCCCCTTCAAGCCAGGAGCTGGACAGTCAATCACAGAAGCCTAGTAGTTCAGGGTCAAGAGGTCTGCAGAGACCATCCAGTCCTTCTTGGCCTCCTGAAGTAGAGTCTCTTAGCTGTTCAAAAGTAACTAACAAATTAATGGAAGAAATGGTATCATAGCTCAAGGCTCCTGATTTCCAAATTTGTGGGGCACTGAGAGACATAAATTTTGTCTAGGTTCCTAGGGCCTTTAAGGGGATGCCTATACATACACACAGGGGAGCCAGAATGGAGGTGATGGGTCTATCTAGTCCTTGGGCTATGGCCTCCTGTAGTCCAGGTTTCCAGGGGTCCCTGGGAACAGCCTTCATTTCTGCAGGCTGAAGTACAGTGACATGGGATTAGTTACTAGCTTCCTGGGCAATGCTGGAGACAGCCTTTCTCCTCGGCATAGCTTCTCTCAGACCTGGGTGAAGGCTGGGGTAGTGTTCCAGCCAGTTCTTTCCCTCTTCTCTGGGCTTCTATTAGAAAGGACAGTTTCGCATCATGGAAAAGGGAGGCAGGAATGGTGTCCTTACTAGTGTATTGCCAACATCTAGAACCATATACCCTCAACTATGCTGGGGTTTTTTCTCTCTTTTCAACAAGGAGTCAGGTGACCATGACACTAACCCTGGTTCTGCTTCTTACACTGAGCAATCTTGCAGATCTCACCTGCCTATCTGTTTCTCTTAGTTTTCCCATCTGTAAAATGAAGGAGTTGGAGTAGTGATCTCTTTGATCCTACCCAAGTCCTGAGACAGCATGACTCCATTCTTCAGGTGTGGGTAGATTCTACAGGAAAGTGTCTCTTGGGTGCCCTGGCCCAGCAGGGGGCCCCGCCCTCTCGTCTTAAACAAGTGAAAAGGGCTATACCCTAGATGGGAATTAAGAGCAGGGGTTGGGGGGAAGGCCAGGTGGCAGAGCTTGGAGCTCAGCATCCTGAGATTAGAGAGTGGACCGTTGACCCTTCTGTTACAAGCCCAGAGTGAGGGCAACCTTGAATCCCGCCAGGACAGGCATCTACGCCTTGTTCTCCTCTTGAACTTCAGCTGAGAATGGGGGTGGGGTGGGGAGAGTCACCGAGTGCTGCTGGACAACCGACAGTCCCTTGCTACTGTTTCTTGGGCTGAGGATCCTACTGTCCTTCGCAGACAGGGCCCTGTCTTTCTAAGGAAAAAGAGTTCTCGGTTACTCCTTCCCCAGAAACAGCCAATGGCATCCTACTTTGGTCTCATTGTGTACATATTCTCTCGCTCTCAAAAATGATACATTCTGATAATTTATATAAATTCTGAATATATTAGGCAGGCAGAAAGTATAAGTACTGTAGAGGCATCCCACAGAGGAAATGGAGATAATAAATGAATAAAAGTGAACCATACCCCATCTAGAAGGCCCATTACCTTCTAACCTCCCCCTAATCGTATCAGAAACACCATTATTCTCTACCTATTAGTGTGTGTGCCAGGGAAGGAGAGGGGCTGGGGAAGAGGAGTTTCTTGGCTTTCCTGTAATCCCTCAATGAGCACCTCAATCCTGCTGCTCAGAATACTATCATGAGATGAGAAGGAGACAGAAATGCCCACTACTCCCCAGACACCAGATTTCCTACACCTAGTGAATGTTGAGGCAGTTCTGAAGCTGAGTGGTAGGCCACAAAGCCTTCAGGAAGCCCTGGGGTGAGCAGGGTCCTTGGGTTCCACCTTTCAGCCCACCTGCACTGATGCGCGCGCGCGTGTGTGTGTGTGTGTGTGTGTGTGTGTGTGTGTGTCCTCACAGAGGCTTTGGCAAGCAAGACTTTAGCAGAGGTAGTTAAATTAGGGACTGTAGACATGCAATGGCTTGGCCTTGGGGCAGAGAGGGGACTTAAGAAGAAAGAGCTACATTGGTTCTTCTGGGGGCACTAATGGCTAGTGGAATGACCGGGAGAAAGAGATGGTCTTCTTCATCTAGAGTCCAATGAAAGGGAAGGTTTGCGCATGTGGTGCGTTCATGTGTGAGTTTGCGTGTGTGTGTGTGTGTGTGTGTGTGTGTGTGTGTGTGTGCCTGACTCTGCCAGGTAGGGCTCAGAAGCAAGAGTCCTGATGGTTCAGGCAAGTCCTACCTGTAAACGATGCCAGGAACAACAGCAGCAGCCAGGCTTCAGGGCCCCACATTTCGGCTCCCAGGGACAGGGGCATTGGCTGAAAGGCAGACCTGCCCAGTGATTCTGAGGTTCCACGGAGTTCTCCCTGGGAGCCGGTTCTGGAGCTGTGTAAAGCTCTGACCCAGAAGGCAGGAAGTCACGGAGTCCCCAAGGCACTGACGTACCTGCCTATCCCACTTGGGTCTCCACTAGGGGACCCAGGCCCCAGTTCTACCCACCCAGCCGTGGCTACCCCCAAGAAGCCGTGATCGGGAGCCCTGAGCTCCCCCAGAGCTGCTTCCCACGCCGTGGCCAACAACGAAGGCAGAAACCTGGGAACCTGCTAAGCAGGTCAGAACAGGTGCGTCTCCGGGGGCCGGGCCTGGCACAGAGAGGAGACTCCGCAGCCACCGCCCCCACGGCCTGGGCTAGCTAATGGGCGCCAGGGAGGGAGGGAAGAAGGGAAGGATCTGGGTGCGGGTAGTGGGATCTCATCTGCAACAGGGGCTTTACCTGTGAGGGTATGGACAGCGCTGTGAGGGGGAGCCCCTAGTAGGAGGGTGGAACAGGAGGCCTGGGTGTCTTAGAGAGGGAGGCACCAGATGTGTGTGAGAATGAAACCAACGCTCTTATATGCCAGTCAGGTCAGCTGTTTCCTGGGGTCCTTGACAAGTTCCTCAATCTCCTGAAGGGCTCAGTTTTGGTGCCACGTTATCAGAGAACTGAGGAGGTCCCTGACCAGCTGGCCCAAATACCTCATCCTTCAGAAGGCCTACATTAGAGAATGGACTTGCTAGAGAACAGTCAAGTTAGTCTAGTGGTTTTCTGGAATCAGGAAGCTAGTTCAGAGACCCCCGAAAAAGAACTTCACTGCTTTCCTCCGGCTCCTCCCTGCATGAGAGAGGTGGGAGGACAGACCAAAGAAATTAGCTCTGTGGATTCCTGGTTTTCCTCTCAGAACCTTCTCTCCATAACTCGACACCTGGCCAGGAGTTTTAAGAGAGCATCAGCACAACCTGAGGAGCGGGGGTGGGGTGGGCTCTCCTTTTTCTCTATGGTGTGTCCCCCCATGGTCATGGGGGGACAACGTGCCTGGACTCTGCAAGGACGATATTGCTTTCACTCTATCCTTGTACCCCTAGAACGCTTATACTCATCTGATCATTTATTCCAGCTTGGGTGACTACCAGTAACCACCAAGTGACAGCTGGAGAGCCAGAAGAAGGGGTGTGTATCAACCCCCTGAAAGAGAGAGACGAGACCTCTGGCAGACTGGAATTTCAAAGACAGGTAAAAGCCAGACATGCTGGTGCGTATCTGCAGTCCTAGCCCCTGGGAGGGGAAGGCAGGAGGATCAAGATTTCTAAGACAGTTTTAGCTACATAGAGTTCGGGGCTGTCCTGGGCTAGATGAGGCTCTACCTCAAACAACAACAATAATAATAATTTTTGAAAGACACATACACGTGGAGATACACCCAGGGAAAGAAAATATAGAGGTTACATAGATCTCATGTCCAGAAACACAGAAAGGAAGAACAAAGTATCAATAATGGGGGAGGTTATTAATGTAGAAGATCACGATTTCCCAACTCTACCTGTTCAGGTTTTTGTGTTTGTTTGTATTTAAGGTGGAGGCCTGGACCCAGCGCTTTGTGCACACAAGCTCTCTCTACCACTGAGCCACTTCCTCAGTCCCCCTTACCTGTCAATCTTGCTCATCTCTCAAAACTGACCTCAAACGCCACATCTCCCACGAAGCCCTCTCAGCTCCTCCCACTTGAAATTAACCTTTCTTCTCTCCTTCCTCAGCTTTTGCCAGTCTCTTTATTATAGCTTGTGCACTCATAATTTGTGCACATCTTATCTCCTTAACTAAATTGTAAGCTTTAATTCAAGAGCCATTGATTGAGGCCTGTGGCATGACAGAGATTCAGTAAACTTGTTAAGCCGAGGGAAAGGATGGCAGCTGTCTTCCATGAAGTACCTGAAAGTCGGGCTCGTTTTATAATTTTGTCCGGTCAACCATGCTAGGGCAGTTCACAACCCCTAATGCGAACTGAGTGCTTTATTTATGAAGGCTTGCGTTTCTGAATAAACCAATGTCAGTATGGAGAAGATGGTGAGGTAGGGTCAGCAGGCAGAGATCTCAAATGATCACATTACCATCCTGAACCCGGGTTGTAATCTGGACTCTAACACTGCCGTAGAGTAGACCCCTCTCTGGACCCCACCTCTCAGCAGCGATTATGATAGTGACCTCTTCTTCAAGGGCTATTTCCTGCAGGTCAGAGGCAGATTCAAGGGTCAGGCTAGATGCCAAATCTTAATTTCTCTCCACCTCCGCCTTGGCAAACCCCTTCCCCTCTTCAGGACTCAGGTCCCCACCTATGCCAGGGGAACAGCCCCACCCCGATGCTGCTTTGAGATCCAGTGTGGTAGGGGTGGGGTAGGGCCAGGGGGATGGGAGAGGGAGCATCCTGTGTTATAATTATAATTATCACACTTTGGATCCTATCACATGCTTTCAGAGGAGCTCTTTCCTTCCCACGGATTCATCCCTCTAGGTACAGGAAATCACAGGAGAAACTGAGGCATGGGGGTGGGAAAGCAGCTAGATCACAAATTGAGTATCCAGTCTGCTTTTGCATTTCTATTCACAATATATTTCTCCCCTCAAAGTGCTACCAGCCAGAATATCTCTGAGCTGCATGGTGGGACCCTAAATCACTCACCCCAACTTTAGTCATAGGGAGCACTGAAGGGAAACAGAACTTCTCTGATGTGGTATTAAGGTAATGAGCACACCCACGTCTTCATGGCTATGGTTAGGCCCTAGTAAGCAACCTTAAAATGGGGGCTGCAGGTGCCACTGGCCAGAGAGAATAAGGCAGCCATCCATGCCTGTAATTGAGGGATTCTCCTTTCCTCATCTAACAAATATTTATCTTCAAGTCCTCTCTATTCTCATTCCCTTAGTCCTATAATGTCTCATATGGACCATACTCCTGAAGAATATGCTTTATACTCAGGCCTTTTCTATCCTCTTCTGGGATGAATCCCAGGGAAGCCATAGTTCGGGTCAGGCGCTATACTAAAATGATGGTTATGAAAGCCTTTCAAGGCCAATGCCTATATCCAGAGCTCAATTCTTTCTTCTACATCGACTCCCCATTCCCCTCGTGCCTCACGACCTACCCTCCTCCCACCTACATTCTGAGTTCTAAGAATGGGAACAATCCAAGCCACGATGGATGGCATCCTCAGCGCATGCATTTGTCTGTGCAACATCACTGTGTATGACTGCAAGCGTACATTCATTCAACAGACACTCAATGAAAATCACTGTCAGGCTCAAGGGAGGTGACGGAGACATAGGACACATGATCCCTGCCCTCGAGGGCCCCTCAATCAGGAGACAGACAGACAGACAGACAGACAGACACACACACACACACACACACACACACACACACACACACACACACATATATATCTGCAACAAATTACACCTCACCATCACGTGTTTCCTCTGTGTGTGTCTGTGTCGCTAACACACATGGGACTGCCCCTGTCCCTATCCCTGTGGATGTTATCTGCGTGTGTCCAAGCATCCGCTTGAACTGGTCTCAGTCCCCATGGAAGGCTGCACACCTAAGCCAAACCGGTTGGAGAGGGTTGTGCTGAAATTTTTGTTTGTGACAATGCGGCCTGAGGTGAGTCAGGGAGGGACAGGGCTGGGTGGAGTGGTGTGGGGGAAGAAGAGTGAGAGTGAGGGTCAGATTGAGTGATCAAGGGAGGAAGGGAGTGGGCCAAAGTGGGGAGGGTTGGGGTGGGGTGTCAGGAGAATGGGCCTGGGGTAGGAGGAAATCAGAGAACTCCTCAGTGAGTGGTATCCTGTTTGTCCAGGTCAGAGAACAGACATCAGCTTGAAGGGGAGCTCTGGCACCGTGAGAGAGGAGGGTGAATAACAAATCAGAACGCAACTAGGTAGAAGCATGGGTGTGGATGAAGGGTTGGCGCTCCGTTTCTGCACAGCTTTGATAAGCTGTCCATCCTCTGGCTCCCGCAGAGCTTACACAGCAAGCTGTGGGGTGCTGACTGACGTGGTAGAAGAATACTGATCATTGGACTTGACCCTGTCCCCAGGACTGAGGCTCCAGCAGGTAGCTTCCTCACTTCTACTGGTCCTCCATAGGATGCCTCTCCACTTACAGAGATGTGGAGAGAGACCCCCCCACATACACAACAAGGGGGGGGCTCCAGAAGCCCTTCCTACACTGAAAAATGCCTTTGCTCCCCCCCACCCCCAGCCTTCAGCTTAAAACCTCGCTATGCCCAACACTGGGATGGTGGCATCTTGTTTTCCGAGCTATTCCATCTCAACGTCAATACGTGCCATGCTGTTCTTATCTGCCAATCATGCAGTCTCGATACCCAGCCCATCTCCTAATGACAACCACATTTCCTGGTTGCCTAACAACATCCCTTCGAGCTCAGGGGGCTGGGCATGCTTGTTCCTCAAGGGTTCTAACGCTGGAGTAAGCCACCCAGGAAAAGAGAGGGCTGAGCACAAGGCATATCTGGGTCCTGTTTCTCAACAGAGCCAGTTGAATGCAGAGCCCCTCCTCTCTGCTCTCACTCGGCCTCTATAAACATACTTCCGCAACATCAGTGACTAGAACATGGGTTGAGAGACAAAAGCCTTTATTATTTTACCCTGTGTTTATGGATGGGCTGACACTTTCAGAAGGCTGTTGGAATAGGCCCTGGCTGGCACGGGATGAGACTAGGAACTCTCCTGGAAATCAGTCTTCTGAGTGGTGACAGTAGCAGCAGAAGATGTAGCGAGGGTTCAGGAAGCCAGAGCAAAGGTAAGGAGGAAGCCTGAGAATTTGGTGAGAAAACAGATTCCAGTGAGGCCTTTGGCTGTGTTATCTCTGTCCCCACTATCGATCACAGAAAGAGCTAGTTTCCTCCCCGGGGGAGCCCACTGTACATGGAGGCAGCCCCCGAGGTGAGTCTACCCCACCTTCCAGCGTTACCTTGAAGTCTTCCTGAGCTGGTTTCCCTCTCAGTTCCAGAAGCAGCATAAACTCGAAAGGGTTAGGCGTCAACCATGTCCACTGCACTGATAACTAGCAAGATCAGGAGCCTCGGTCTGAGCTGTGAGGAAAGGGTAGAGGAACAAGGACGGGCATCTAACCTCCCTGCATCTAGGCTTACACTCACTACGGTCTTTTCTGGGGACACCTGCTGCGATCGGGCGTACCTAGGAGGTTGAGGCATTTTTTGGTGGAGGGAAGCCTCCTGGAGTACCTGTATTCTATATGGGAGTCCCAAACTCAGGACTGTCTCACTGTCTCAAAACATTTTTTTTTTTTCCGAGACAGAGTTTCTCTGTGTAGTTTTGGTGCCTGTCCTGGATCTTGCTCTGTAGACCAGGCTGGCCTCGAACTCACAGAGATCTGCCTGGCTCTGCCTCCCGAGTGCTGGGATTAAAGGCGTGCGCCACCAATGCCCGGCTCTCGAGTTTCTTTATGTAGCCTTGACTGTCCTAAGTTTAGTGGTGGGTCTCTTTATTTGATGACCTATCTTGTCAGCTCCCCAAAAAAGAATTTAAAACGCAAAAGATAGTGGGGTGTGGTGGCCACGCCTTTAATTCCAGCACTCCAGAGGCAGACACAGATGTATCTCTGACTTTGAGGTCAGCCTGGTCTATAAATCAAGTTCCAGGACACCTAGGCCTACTCAGAGAAACCCTGTCTTGAAACACCAAAAAAAAAAAAAAAAAAAAAAAAAAGACAAACAACAAAAAGGAAATCAAAAGATAGACAATCTCTAAAGAATGAAAATTACAGGGCTGGAGAGATGGCTCAGTAGTTAAGAGCACTGACTGTTGGTCCAGAGGACCCGGGTTCAATCCTCAGCACCCACATGGCAGCTTACAACTGTCTGTAACTCCAGTTCTGGGGGATCTGACACCTTCAGACCAATGCACATAAAATAAAGTGAAATAAATTATATATATATAATTTTATATATATATAAAAGAATGGAAATTACAGCCCGGTGGTGGTGGCACACACCTTTAGTCCCAGCCAGGTGAATCTCTGTGAGTTCAAGGCCAGCCTGGTCTACAGAGTGAGATCCAGGACAGGCACCAAAACTACACAGAGAAATCCTGTCTCAGAAAAAAAAAAAAAATGGAAATTACATTTATTCATCGTGAGGATTGTGGGGGGTGGGTGGGGATGGTGCATACAATGACCCTCATGTGGAGGTCAGAGGACAACTTGCGGAAGTCAGTTCTCTCCTTCCATCATGTGGGGCTAGGGTATCAAACTCAGGTCATCAGGTTTGGCTGCAAGCACCTTTCCCTATTGAGCTATCTTACTGCTCCTAGAGAAGAAATTTAGAGACAAAATCTGAGCAAGAGAAAGTCATTGAGAGAAATTTCTGGATGCCTACTGCCCACCGCTGGGATTTATTAATTACTCACACACAATGTTTGCTGTTGGTTCTCATACTCAGTAACTGGTGATGCTCCTCTGTTAGACATTGCTTTCCTCAAGAACACAAATTCACTGGGCAGTGGTGGCACACGTCTTTAATCACAGCACTCTGGAGGCAGAGGCAGGTGGATCTCTGGGAGTTTGAGGCCAGCCTGGTCTACAGAGCTAGTTCCAGGATGGCTAGGGCTGTTACAGAGAAATCTTATCTCAAAAACCTTAAAAATCTTCCCCATCATCCCTTCTTCACTATTGTCTAACTTGCCTGATCCCCACTCCCCTCCATCCTAAATATACTTACAATTTTATCTTTCTATCTTTCTCTCAGATACTTTCTTTTTTTTTCTTTTTCTTTTTTTTGGTTTTTCCAGACAGGGGTTCTCTGTGTAGGCCTGGCTATCCTGGAACTCACTCTGTAGATCAGGCTGGCCCCAAACTCAGAGACTTACCTGACTCTGCCTCCCAAGTTCT
>CABHPP010144138.1:0-22402 GCA_902168425.1 Peromyscus attwateri
CTCCATTTACACAATCAGGTTCTCATTACCCTAACACAAAAGCAGTGTACTTTATAAAGCAAATATATCTATTTAGGCTCATTTTTCTATAAGTGAAGGTCTAGTCTAGTCCACATCTGGCAATGATGTTTTTGGTAGCAGTCCTGAAATAATCCTGAATACCTCAGAACATTATGTGGTAGGAGACTGGGAGCACATGTCCATCTGTGAATCTGATTTGATTCCTTTTCTTATAAAGCTGGTAGAATTCCATTATTGGACCATAGAATGACTGATGTGACTTTTATCACTTCCCAGAGGCCTTATCTCTTCATAACATCATTAGACTTGGTTTTCATCCTCTTTATTTGTGTTCCTATATGCACATATGTGCATATGTGGGTGTGTGCACATATGCACACACCTGTGTTGGCCAGAAGTCAGCATTAGATGTTATTGCTCTTCAGTGTTGTCCATCCTGTATTTTGGGACAGTGTCTTTCATTGACATGGAATGCTTACCAATTAGACTGGGGTGTCTGGCCAAGGAGTACCAGAGATCCACCTATCTCTAACACCCTGGGACTGAGGTTACAGGTGTACACCACTGGCTTTTATATAGATTTTGGAGACTGAACTAAGGTACTCATGCTTGCTTGACAAGTACTTTATGAACTAACCCACTTTCCCAGAGCTGGGTTTTCACACTGTTAAACTGTTAATACCATGAATATATGGCTTTAGGCAATAAACTCCTGTATGGTTTTGAGATTAAGCATCCATTTCTAAGATAACTTAGAGCTAAATCTTTGGTTCCATCCTCCTCCCTGCACGTTAGGAGCTTATGGGAAAATCTTCTGAACATTTGCCACTAAAGGGCTCAGCTACTTAGTTCCTACATGTGCACTTCAATCAAACCACAGAGTCAAAACTCGACCCTGCTTTTCCTTAGTGACTGACAGGAACATCCAACATGATAAGCCCTGCCATGCCTCATGCCAAGTTAGTCATGGGAATCTTTCCAATCATGCCATAGCTTTTTCCCTCATCTGTTGGCTGTCACCATTGCTAGTCTCTCCTTTGTCTTTTATCAGGATTCTGGCCCTATACTCAAAATTTGTCTTCCTCACTTTTAGCCCTGCTCCTGAACACAATTTTTAACTTAATGTCTACAGGTCTTCTAATTTTAGATGATGGTTATGATGAAAGGTAGTACAAATCAACCTTTTGTAGCTATGTCTCCCCAGCAACCATTTGGGGCACCAAAATATCAATATATTAGCTTCCTGGAGCACGAATGTCATGTCAAATCCTTTCCTAGGCATTGTGAGTACCTCAACTATTACAGCTTTCCTTTTGGGAAAACAGTTCCAAGATGCTGACATCATCTCATACAAAGAGCATGGTCAGTGGTCAATAGTCAATAACACTCTATACAAATGGACTAGTTGGCCGGGCGGCGGTGGCGCACGCCTTTAATCCCAGCACTCAGGAGGCAGAGGCAGGCGGATCTCTGTGAGTTCAAGGCCAGCCTGGTCTACAGAGCAAGATACAGGAAAGGCACAAAGCTACACAGAGAAACTCTGTTTTGAAAACACCAAAACAAAACAAACAAAAACAAATAAACAAACAAACAAACAAACAAACAAAAACAAATGGACTAGTTGGTGATGATAACATACTTTGATACAGGCAGTAGGTGATTCCCTCGCACAGGCAAGACTGACCTCTACCCGAAAGAGAAAATAACATTTTGCAATGTCCTAAAGCCAGAACATGCAAAGACATATACATTCAAGGAAAGGATAAGAGGGGAATGATAAATATTCCCTTAAGGAGGTATGTGCTTATAATCCCAAAACTCTTTCAATCCATAAAGCTTCTGGCAGGCCTCCATTGCTGAGACAGACTGCTTTCTGGAGATGTACCTCAGAAAACATAACCAATTTTCTTTCTCTTCTTTCTGCTTCCTGACTCCAAGAAGTTACATAGATATTTATTTTCTCGAACTTGCCTGCTGTGGTATTTTCTCTAACCCAATAAACTGAGCCTTCAAAGTTCCCTTATGGGCCAATATCTTTTAAGATTTATTTTATTTTTTAAGTATGTGCATGTATATGTCTCTGAGTCTGTGTGTGGATATATGTGTTTGAGTGCAGGTGCCTGTGGAGGTTAAAGGCTTAGTGTCCCCTAGACCCTGAGTCATAGGAAGCTGTGAGCTGTTTAGATCCAAACTTGGGTCCCCTGAAAGAGAAGTACACACTCTTAACTGATGGGCCACCTATCATTCCCTGGGTTCCTTTTTAAATTTTTTTAATCTATGGGACAAAGAGCTTGTTCAAGGAACTTTCTGCCCCATGATGACAGTTCCTTGATTATCACTGGTGCCCTTTTTACTTATCAATTCCATTTCCCCAGAAGAAAGTTATGATTTTCACCATAAATCCTATTGCATTCAGAACCTGATTCTTGCCTGACTCTATAAACACATAAACTCCTGCTTCTGATCCCACACTTTGGCTACAGAAACTGCTAACATTGAAGAATGCCTTAAGTAAAATTCAACGCATAAAACCTTGAGGCCTTTGCACAGGATGCTCCCAGCTAGGATTCCTGTATACTCCCTTGTCCTTGAGGAGCATGCTATCAACCCTAGGGTGAGTTAACATGTCCCCTTCCCTTGGCGTTCTTCTTGGTCACTCTTATGGCCGTCTTTCAGTGTGTCTCCACTCTTGTGGGTCCTTTCAGAACGCTATTTCTCTAAATGGACATTTTCTGTTGAAGAGAACTGTGTTTATAAACAAGACTACTATCCTAGCCTGACATCAGTAATTTTCGTTTTATGTATCTCATTGAAATAAAGCCAAGAGAAGTGTTTTGAAATTGGAAATGAAAAGGCCAATACTGCCTTACCTTCTTGGGAAGATTTTGCCTACAGTAAAACAATAGCTGGATTTAAATATATTAATAGATCAAATGCTTGAACAACAGCAGTGTGGATAGCTAGTTAAGTACAATAACTAGTTGCACAAGGAAAAGTGATATAAATGTTGATCTTTCCCTATGTCAAGTTTCCTGACTCATCAGGCATGGATTTTCCCAGGCAATCTTCACAATAGATAATGGAGCTGAAAAGTGTTACAGAGAGAATTTTATAAAAGTAAATAAACAAGAGGACAAAATCCTACTCAATGTCTCAGGTAGGAAAGCATGGAACGGGTCTCAGTCTTTCCATGGCTGTCACTGATAATTCTATTCTGCCAACCCTCAAGTATTCCACCTCTCAATATCCCTCCCAGTTAAATTACATTTTCATTGGTCAGTTTCTCTTTTATTGAAAATGCCTAATTACTGTGTTATTTGTTCAAAGACAGAAAATATATCCTTGTGTGGCCATAAGATTTACTTGTAGATTTTCTTTCAATAACTTAAGTACTGTGCAAAAGCACTGGCATCAGTGAGGCATTTGAAGCATCAGGTGTCACACACATCAAAGTTTAGATAATCTGAGTTCTTTAACCCACAGTAATGTTCATCAGTTTCTCAACTTGACTGTTCCTTCTAATCCTTAAAATTATGGTAATTTGAAATACACAATAAGTATTGACTCATGCTCTCATGGACAGTCAACTAAACATAAGAAATTGGGGGAACATTTTGAGTGAAGCCATAGTTGTGTGTATTCCTTTTTTATTTGGCCTTAGAAATTGTAAAACACAAACATTTAAAGAAACCCATTTTCTAGGAACTTTGTATGAAATTGTTTTAAAAAATTATAAAACTAACAACCAAAATGAAGCAACTGTTTTCAGGAACTTTTAATAAACACACAATTAAATATTTTACCTTCCTATTTTCTTTTAGCATTCCAAACTAGAACCCTTCACTAGAGAAAAAACAAAAAATGGTCTGAGTGTGGTGGTATTGTGTTCGCCAAAATATTGTGTACCTTAATAAACTTATCTGGGGTCAGAGACAGAACAGCCACAAACAGAGGTTAGGGAGTGGTAGCACCACACCTTTAATCCTAGCATTCCAGAGGCAGAAATCCATGTGTTCAAGGATACACCCAAGCATGGTGACCCACGCCTTTAATCCCAGAAAGCACACCTTTAATCCCAGGGAGTGGTGGTAGAAAGCAGAAAGGTATATAAGGCGTGAGGACCAGAAACTAGAGGCATTTTGCCCATAGAGGCATTTGCCCATAGAAGCATTTGGCCTGGAGAAGCATTTGGGCTGGTTAATCATTCAGGCTTCTAGCAGCAGTTCAGCTGAGAGTCATTCGGATATGAGGATATAGAGGCTTCCAATCTGAGGAAACAAGACCAGCTGAGGATCCCGCGAGGTGAGATAGCTGTGGCTGTTCTGTCTCTCTGACCTTCCAGCATTTCACCCCAATACCCGGCTCAGGTTTGATTTTATTAGTAAGACTTTTAAGATTCATGCTACATCTGAGTGATTAGCATTTCTTTCAGGAGTGACACACTAGAGTACAGTTTCTTACACACTGGAAGTCGGATCAGGCAAGAAACATTTCTGCCACCTTGCTGGAAGTTCCTGAAACTACCGTGAAAATAAACTCACTAGGAATTCATGAATAGACAAATGAAGAAAGAGGAGGAGAAGGGAGAAGGAGGAGGAGGAGGAAAAAAAGTAGAAGACAAATCCAAATTGACAAATTTAGGAGAAGATTGCTTTGCAAGTATCCAAAGTGGTTCTAAGAGGGTTGACTGGCAGAGGTCCCCTCAGAGCCTCATAAAAGCATCTCTTGTGGAAGAAGAGTGTCAGACTCCTGGCTCTATGCTGGCTTCTCAATGGAAAACAAAACCTTGTATTATAAAAGAAAAAAAAGGTTGTAAAAGAGAAAAATCACAAAGGAATCTAGTTAAAATTTCAATTAACTTATTTGTACAAAAAGCCAGATTTTGCAAATAAACTGTTTACTTAATGCAGAATAGACCCATCTCCTGTCAAAATAAAATAACATGCATTGAAACTGTCCTTCATGTCCTTGGCATGTTAGTGACTCCTTGTGAGGCACTAACAACACAGGTCAGTCTCCAGTTTCCAGGAGCCCTATCCCTGTCTATACATTATTTCAGTAACCTAAGGAATCCCCAGTTACCATGGTTTCCAAGACCTCCTTCCAGCTCAGAGGGAAAACCTAGGCCCAAGAACAAGCCTGCATGTTTCAGGGTCACCAATTGGAAGGATATTTCAGAATCATACTTTGTCTATTTCATAGTTCCAAACCCACAAGAGTCCATTTCAATCCTACAATATGGCATCATGGCTTGAGATCTGGCCTCCTCCAGTGATGCAGGGACATGTTCCTTGAGGAAGGTGTCCTGTGATTAGGCTTGTGATAAATACTATTTTTTCCCCTTAAAACTTGTTTTTGTCTATTTTGTGAGACATTTAGATAACAAATTTCTAAACTCAGGACTGATTATTCACATGTGCCCTTCACCCGTGTCTTCTAAGGACAACATCCACCATAACCACAGAATAGTTGCCACTGCTAAAGTTCCAGAATACACCCCATTCACAATCACAAAGAAATACCTTTAATGAAACAGTGTCCCCTTGATTGTAGCCTTTCATGTCAGCCATGTCTTTGGGCTCTGTGCGTGTCTACACATGGGAGAATTGTTTCCAGAGTACAGAAAACTCAATGTATTTGGAACATGCAGAACACATGTATATTCTCAGTGCTCAACAGCATAGTAAGTAAGCATCCTGAGTCTATGATACAAGAATAAACTTGTGTGACTCTAGCCTGTGTGGACATATTTTTATAGTGGTGACTGTATTATGTGTGAGGAGGATGCTCCTCTCCGAATTGTTTGGAAGGAGTTGTCCATCATGTTCCTCTGCTTACATAGAAAGTGGCTTCGGACCCATCCTGTGCCTTCCCACTTCTAAGCTGGACTAACTCCTTACTTAAGATGTCCTCTTCATTGTCTTATAAGGTTTGAATCTAGCAAAGAATCATCATAGGCTACCTAAGATTGTGTCTAACAGGTTATAGTAAAATAATTGGTGCTCTCTTTTCCTCCATCTCTCAGCTGTGACTCTGTCTTCAGGGATAAGTTAGGTAACAATTATACTCTTCTTTGCTATTTGCAAATGATATAGAAAGTAACAACCCCCTAGCATGGCAATTCTTAGAGAGTTTACTCAGTCCATGTTAGGGCTCAATAACTGCATTTTGTTTTTCTAATTCTCAGTCCTAAGAAGACTCCTAACCATTTATGAACAACTTCTAGAGAAACTAAAAGGAATTTTACTTTGAAATAGTATCTTCAATGCCCATTTTAATTTATCTGTATGAAAACAAATATTAAAAGAAGTAGGCTCTAGGGATGCAGCTTAGATTGTAGAGTGCTGCCTGCCCAGCATGCCAGAAGCCTTGAGTTCTATCTTAGCACTTCCTAAACCAGAAATTGTGGTGCACATCTGCAATCAAGGCACTCTGGAGGTGGTGGCAGAAGGATCAGAGTCATCATCTTCAGCATTATAGCATGTTTGAGGCCAACCTGCACTATAATATATACCATCTCTAAAAATATTTGAGGCTGGGCAGTGGTGGTGCACACCTTTAATTAATCCCAGCATTCAGGAGGCAGAGCCAGGTGGATCTCTGTGAGTTTGAGGCCAGTCAGGTCTACAGAGTGAGATCCAGCACAGGCGCCAAAACTACACAGAGAAACCCTGTCTCGAAAAAAAAAAAAAAAAAAAAAAATTGAGAATGTGTATAGTGAAAGGAAAATCTAAGAAACTAATAGAACAACACAAAGTAGTATTCAATGACTTGAAGAAAACTCACAATAATATTCAAATGTCAATCATCAGTCTCTCCTCTGATGTTTATTACACTCTTGACTTCTCTTTCCTTGTCTCATGAGACAGTATAGTACTCTTTCATAGTGACCCTTAATATTCTTTTTACTGCCACAATATTATATCCCGAGGATATAGACTTTTCTTGCTTTTTCTCAGTTTTCCTGTGTTCTCCCAAGACTCACCATATTTTCTGAGATTACTACACTTGCCTCCCACTTTCTTTGTCTTCTTTATTTGGCCTCTGCTTCAGGAAAATATAACCATTGGACGTAGGGTGATCCAACTACCCTATTGCTTAGTCCCTCTCCTATAGTTCAGATATCAATGTCCTTGACAGGTAGTGTGTACATGCTTGAGCTTAAAGTGACAATACCTCAAGGGGCTATGGTCCTTTAGGAGGTATAGCTGCAAGGCACTGTGGGAGCTGCCTCTCTTTGTTCATTCCTGCTCCTTGGCCACAGACAGAAGCATAGCTTCTTTCTATGTCCCCAGAAAAATCTGATATCTGAACCTCAAGAACTGTAAACTCAAAACAATCCTCTTGACTCCATAGGTAGCTTGTGTCTGATATTTTCTTACAGCAACACAAAGCTGTTGTACACCCTTCATTTTGGTGGTATCATCATTGCTCTTCTTACAGACTTAGACACTGTGTATCTGTATCCTTGGTTCTTCCCTGCTCCTTTTCCACCATCCCATGTTATACCATTAATCCATCTACCAGGTTGCACCTCCGATGAGACTCCTTCCTCCCCCAGTTGGAATATATCTCGCTAAACTTTGATTCTTACACGAGGTAGCAGTACCCTTCAGGGAGTGTTCCTTTCTTTCATCTGGACTATTCCAGTTCTCATTCAGTTTCCAATTGTTAGCATCATTGCTCTTTAAGGATGTTCTCCCTCATTGTCCAAGTCAGTTGGGGGCTTCTTTTGTCACCCATCATGTCCATCTAAGCCTGCCCCACCACTGTCCTGACCTGTAATCTTGCTGCCTAGTTATGCATATTGTCTCCGATTATTCTGCCATAACAGAGAGGCTATGTGAAGAACTAGTAGTGCAGCTCCATGACAGAGAGCTTTACCCAGCAGGAAAAGGACCCTGGGTTCTGTGTCTCTCACTTAAAAAACAAAACAAAGCAAAACAAAAACAATCAACCTGTCTGGCAAGGAAGGTATCTTCCACCTGCTAAAATTATATCCTAGCAGGCAGCCCGGAGACTGAAAACAGTAAATATTTGTTGAAGATATAAATGGGGACATTTCTTTAGGTCACAGATAGATGTAGATAACATGCTAGAGCAATAAACAGTGACCAGCAGTGTAAAGCTGATGCCCTGTTGGGATTTGTAAAAAAAAAACAAAGTTCACATTTTCCAACCACCATGATTTTTATGCTCAACTGGCAGCTACATAGATGGTAAATACCCTTATAACAATGGTTTCCTTTATGTCCTCTTTGTACTATCAACCCACATTGCTAAAAGCTACAACCTGTTATGAAAAATTATCTGTCAACTAGTTGCGGTCTATCCAGTAATAAGGGGACAGTCTCTGAAACTCAACCCCAGAGAGAGATGGCATGGTGCTGCTTTTGTGCCAGGATGAAGCAAAATGAAACCCATTCACCTTTAAACTTTTGAAGCCGGTTCTTACCTTCTCTGTGAGTGAAAGCAGTTAGCATGCTTTTCAGTTTATAAGCCAGAACACCCCACTCCCTGTTTCATACTCTCTGTTTCTGGACTGACTTGCCAGAGACGCAGGTGCACCCTTTCCTCTTGCTCTGTGAGACTGGCAAATGCTTTTAAATTTTCTCAGTGTTTTAAGTGTGAAATGTGTTATTTTCAAGGATGTGAAAGTGAACTGAGGCCAAGTGGCAGAGAGTGAGTTGACTGTAAATCTATGCAGTACATACATGCATATTGAGTTTTTCATCACTGGGCAGGCTGTAAAGTGTCTACCATGTTGAATGTGTTATTTGTAATGTGCCCAGTTCTTACATTGCTTTTGCATTCATGTTCTCTACTGTGCCCCATAAAAATTAGGGTTGTTTTTCTAAAACACAAACTAGAGTTCTGTGAGCATTACTCAGCCTTGGAGTGAGGTCTGGATATATATAAAAAAATAACTGTTTAACAATAAATTTTTGTCTATATTAATTGCAGTATTTTCCAATATTCTTGTACTGTACCAAATATCACTGTCTTTATTTTTTAAGTATTCTTAATGGAATTAAGAGGTATGGCAATTTATCTGTTCAGAATGTTAACATAAAACATAAAGCTTATGTATTGGCATTAGTTATGCATCATATAGTCTTACTTCTACCTATACATATAAAAAGCCTTATGCTATGATATTTGACTTCCAGTGGATGGCTGGACTATCATTATTATTGGCCATTTGACCTCCCATGAAAAGGGAAAAAATGTTCTTATTTCTGTTAACTAGATCTCAAAAAATGTCCCTTCTTAAATAAGTGAAAGGATAAAAAATTAGTGAGGACAGCAGTGTCCTTTAGAAAATAGACCTTGCCTTTAGGTTTCTGTAATCTACAACTGATTTAATAAGATTTATTCCTTTTGTGATTTATGAAACACTCCTTGTAGTTGAGAAATAATTCAGCATTATTCTAGACAGGAGATGAAGAATGACCCTTTTCAGCCTCTAAAAGGAGCTTATGCCACTATTCTTTTAGGCAGAGGAATAAGCCTGCTAATCTTAGACACTTTCTCTGCAGATGGTCCTGGTCAGGTTAGTCAAGTCTAGTTGCTCAGGATGAAAATGTGAATTGTATGCCTTCATTATAGCACAAGAGTTGAGTACAACCGAGAGAAGTTTTATGTTTTCCTAGGTAAATGGCAAGCAGTTTGACTCCAGCTTGACTGTAGTGCTTGCTAGAAGCACTTTGTTCTCGGGAGAAAAACTCAAAATGCATAAATTGCAGCAGATGCTTTCTTAACATGCCCTAGTGAAATAATTTTGATGGGTGGTTATGAACTTGTACGGAATGTTTGCTTCTGAAATGCCATAATTGCTTTTGGAACTATTTGAGGCATTTTGAATTGTATCTGTTTTTATTGAAATATGGAATTATATTGCCAGTTTATGAAGTGGCATCTTTTTGATGCATGGAGTTTCTGGATACATTTGTTATCCATCATGAGGAAACCAGATAAGTAAATATTACAACTATAGCTGAAATGCTGCTTTTTTACATGAATAAATGAAAACCATTTTGAATCTGAGGGCAGAAACACTCTATCCGTAGACTGACAAATTGCATATTTGTTTGGTTTCCTAACACTGCTGTCTGACTTCTATACTATGAGTGAAAGAAATGTCTGTCTGCTGCCTGACAGAGTCCCTGAGATGGGAGGCTCTCTCCTTGGGAGAAAGAGAAGAGGTCAACTGAATGGAAGAGAAAGATAGAGGGTTTTAGTTCATATAAGCACAACTGACTGGAGTAAAACCAGATAGCCTTTCCATCTACCAAACCATAGCTTATCGACACCACTACTTCAAGATTCCCTTTTGGCTTCCAAATTCTTCCCATAAATATTTATTGAGAACAAAATATTATATTAAGATGTTTATAATGATAGGCATTTTATATCCTTTTGAAAATTAGAGCCGGGCGGTGGTGGCGCACGCCTTTAATCCCAGCACTCGGGAGGCAGAGCCAGATGGATCTTTGTGAGTTCGAGGCCAGCCTGTTCTACAGAGCAAGATCCAGGAAAGGCACAAAGCTACACAGAGAAACCCTGTCTCGAAAAAAACAAAACAAAACAAAAAAAAAGAAAATTAGAGATTGATAATTTTATGATTAATCTGTCTTCAAGGAAACCTAAATATAGTCCGTAGGAATAACATGAAGACATTTTTTTCTTATGTAGCTTACCATGTGCTTTGAGTTGCCTAATGGCTACAGTAGTTAATCCCAGTTGTCAATTTGACACAACCAAGAGTTATCTTAGAAAGTCTGTTTGATAATTTCCTAGATTGTGTCAGCCTGTGGGTGTGTCTGTGGGGAACTTTTGAAATTGCTACTTAATATAGAGGACCCACACCACTATGGGAAGTATCCTTCCTAAGCAGGAGTCCTAAATAGTATAAGAAATGTAGTTGAGCACAAACTAGGGAGCAAGGCAGCAAACAGTATTCTTCCATGGTTCCTGCCTCTCTCCTGTGTGAGTTCTTGCCCTGATGCTCCTAAATGATGGACTTTGGACAGGAAGTACAAGACAAAAAAAGCTATTTGCTTCCTAATTTTCTTTTGGTCTTGGTGTTTATCACAGTATCAGAAAAAGTAAGTAACACAAGTTCCTTGTTTAAACTGGCAGCTACCAGCTGGTAGTGCAAAAAATATTAATGTTAGTCAGATGAGAAATGAATGAGGTGGATGCATATCTATAAGTGTGTTTAGAAGAAAAGGAACAAGATGCAGACAGAGATCACATCTGTTCCAGTACTTCTCACATTTTATTGAAATTATATTTGTCTTGGGGATGCTTGATAAAATGTCACTACCATCTCAGGCTTCTTGAGTGGTACACATGGGTGCATTTCCAACTATCTCTCAGATCATATTAATGACACATCCTCACTGACCACCCTGGGTGATTGAAGGCTAGACCATGCTACAAATAACACCAGGGAGTTATTTGTGTTTTCTCCAACCCAATGGATAGGACACGATGACTTCATCAGTAAATTGACTGGGTGGAAACTATGTTCCATTTTCTTTGCTGCAATTCCAGCATCTATGAACGTCCAGTTTGTCTCTGTGTATTGACGGCATTATCAAATAATGACTGAGTGAAATGGCTTATTAATCTACTTTTTCTTAGGCATAACTTTATTCACTTAAATAAAAAATTACATGAGGAAATAAGATTACCATTTCCCTTTCAAAAAGATTTGTTTTTATTTTTAGTTGTTTGCTTGTGTATGCCCCTGTGTTTGGGTATGCCCACACGCATGCAGAAGCCTGAGGAAATCAAAGGTAATGGATGATCCTGGAGCTGGAGTTACAGGATGTTGTGAGTTGCCCAGCATGGGTTCTGACAAAAGAACTCAGATCCTCTGCAAGCCACTGAGCTGTCTATTCCTATATTTTAAAAGGAGGAACAAATAAGTTACTGCAAACTACAGATCAAGTCCAGTCATCTAAGAATCAAGCACAGTTATGAAATAATTACTTAGGAGATGACTTGCAAATGGCTTCAAAAGAGTGAAATTACCTTCAAGAACCTGAACGTGATCTGAGGCCAACTGGCAGCTTTCTAGACCTCAGGAATTTATGGGAAATCCTACTGAACTGTCTGTCCACCAAGGAAGAACACCCAAAGCCTCCATTACTAAAATGCCCTAGTTTCCTGGAAAATAGGCATTTCAAGCCCAGAGATCCATAAACATTGACAATATCTCCTTCACTAAAACACTAAAATACATAGCATAGAAGGCTTTAGAATTGGAACAATGTCTGTATTTTAAATCTAGTAATTATATTCATGTATGAGAATCTTATAATAAATGTAATATAGATACTTCACGAAACACCAAGATGGGAGGAGGGATAGCAAAGATGGATACCATCAGCTAGCACAAGTCACAAGCAGAGACTGTGTAAGTTAGCAAATGCTTTGTGTTTGTATTAAGACTGATTATGTAGTTAGAATATAATAGCTCGTAAAAGTGAATACATAATTTTGTGATTAAAAATATCTGTTCTTTAGGAGTGTCAGATCTTCTAACATCAGGACTCTTTATACAACTAAAGATGTAGTGGGAGAGGAAATCGCAAGACAGGCTTTGCATTGTGCAAAAACGCGGGTTTCAGGTTGCTATAGAGAAAGGCTGGACATGAGATGATGTAGTTTATATTCCATGGGCTTGAGAGGAATAGCATCAGGAAATGTGTGGAATCAAAAACGCCCACAGTTTGTGAGAGACAAAGAAAAGGTTATCCATAAAGAAGTGCAAATGTTGGGCTGAAATAAGACAATGCAGGATGTTTGCAGAGTCTGTGGAGCATCTCTAGCACACAGAACTCATTGATTTTCCTATTTACATTTTCAAAATCCTACTCATGAAAATTCAGTTCCATAATATAAACGTCCAGAAGAATAGTAAGGCTGTAAGTGAGTACATGACGCCAGATATTTTTTTTTCCTTGAAGAGATATCTATTCTATAGAGAAGGAGGAATCTCTGATCTGTCATTCTCAGAGTCACAGACAAAGAAGTAAAATGAGTGAAGCCTCCAGCCTCCATTCCACAGGCTAAAGACCAGAGGCCTTCTCCTTGTCTATCTGAGCTTTTATCTCTCATTTCAGAGCCTTCTCAGTCTCTTCACTGCCGCCTTTTGGCTCTCCTTTGTTGAATATTTCAATATAAATCACATCAGATTAGGAAAGCTATGAATGCATGTGTGTGTGTGTGTGTGTGTGTGTGTGTGTGTGTGTGTGTGTGCCTGTGAGCACACGCTGAGTGAAATATAGCTTTGAAGCCACAGACGGCACATTAAGAAAAAGAAATATAGTAAATGAGTAAAATATATTCGCATTCGCAATTTCCTAGAGGCCCTTTGGTTGTTAATTGAAACTTTTGTCTACTTTATTGAACAATAAAAGTGGCAGCAACTGCCCCCAGGTGTCCTTCAGTGTAAAAGGAGGATAAAGGGTTCCTGGCAAAGGTGACAGAAATTAATGCGGTGAGCCCAGCTATCAAACATTCTGATGTGAGAATTGCCTGATATTTCTATAATGCTGTCTTATGATTGGAAATGTTATCGCTTCTATTGAATCAATAGAAAATGTTAAAGCTCCAAAGAGCCCCAATTACTAACTAAAGCTAGAAGGTTAACATCTGGGAGCTGAAGAGATAGAAACAATCTCTATTGTCATACCTCCCTGACAAGTAAATGTCAGAAACATAACGCCTTCGCCTGGTCTCAGCACGGAGCACATGTGAAAGAGTGATTGGGAAGCTGCCTCGAGTCAAATCGCCTGTCATTTCAGCTTTGACACAGAATTACTTTTGTTTTATGCATCTATTAACCTTGAACTATCAGCATTTGTTTTAATGTTCCAGGCTGAAGGGACGTAAATGTTCTTCTCTCATGCAGAAGGCATCTGTGAGACAAGACAGCATGCTACTAAAATCAGGGCTGTGTTCAGGAAAGAACAGTGAACTGGACCAAAAGGACCAGCCCTACCCCAAATGGTAATGTTTTCCTTCAAAGCCTGCTGTGACACATGCACTCTGCTGAGTACCCAGTGCTACTTCTTTTCCTAAGACTATCCCACAGGCTTCTCACACCACGGGGTGCTCACATGGCTAACACATCATCTATTCAGGACAGATAGCTGGCATGGAGGTAAGAGGAGAAAAGGAAGATATAAGTTGTTTCTTACTGTAGAAAAACAGGCAGAGGATTAAAAACATTAATTTGATGTGAGCTTCAATGTTTTCTCATTTTTCTTCTCTTTCCATTATTTTTATGCCTTGCATATAAGCAAACCATATCTTCCCAGTAACTATTTTTTAAAGAGTGCATGCCTTGAACTCCACTTCCTACCAAGGAGATAAGGCATTCCTAAGGGAAAAGGTCAGGCCTCATGACTGGCTTACTCTTTCTATCCTCATCTCTTTGTGAAGGATGCCTGTACCTTTTCAGAGTTCCATTTCACTTAGGAATGCCTAGTCTTCTTGGGTAACAGATATCTTAGTAAGGAATTTCATGTAAACCAGAGATTAAAATCTTGACAGCATTCAAGAGACTTGGATCCTCTAATTTGTACTTCCCTGGATCTTTCATAAAATGCCAATTGACTATTTGTGCTGATTCTTAAGTCCAGTATTGGACTAAAATGATGATGTGGAGATGTTAAAAGATGGTACCACATGAGAGGTATGCTTGCCTGTGGGTGTGCGCTCTCAAACAGAGGGAGAGGCAGCATTCTTCTGCATGCCATCTTTATGATGAGCTGCTGACCCATGGCCACGTGGCCCCATTGCCTGGCTCCAAAATAACAGAAACATCGGATCAGAACAGTAGCAGAAGTTAAGATATCTAAAATATCTTTTTATCAATTGATTACCCCAGCATTGCTTATAGCAATATAAACCCAATAGAGTAAATTGATACAGTTAAAAAGGGTGAGATGGTGGATCATGCCATAGCCTATCATGAAGAAATGTAGGTCTTTCACTTTAAAAGGTAGAAAATGAAGAAATCCTTATAGCCTTTTCTGTGAGTCTGTTGTGGAATATCAAACAGGTCTGTGCTAGCATTTTCCTGTGATCTTTCACCTTTATCAGAATAATTACTATTATCACTATGTTTTAATAAACTGTCATTGCTAGCTACTGATACTTTATAATACCATACAGAGTATCTTTAAAGTAAAGATGGAAATTCTGTGCACAGAAAAGTGAGTGAATCCTTAGGACAATAGTTTCAAGAAATACAGCATCTTTGAGCCAAGTTATATGCAAACATTAGTAAGTGCCCCAACACTGGAGAGATTTTTATTATTCATTGTTCAAGTATGTATTTTAGTGTCTGTTGTCATAAACTTAGGACTTATATGTATACTCCTTCTTTTGTTTTTGGAGCACCCGTTATTGCAAAATGTTTGAGATTAGTTCAATTCTGAAGGCAAGGTGGCTGACACTCACCTCTATAGAACCACAGCAGCATAAAAATCAAATTGTAGTAAGTGATATTATTTTTCTATGAGTGACTATAAAAGTACTGTCCATCAGTCTGGAAAAGTACTATCTTGGTGCAATAATGCCTGTGGCCCATAGCTAAGTAATTGCTGTGGCAGACATTCTGCAAAATTTCTCTTTGAAGTTAGTAAAAGTTGACATGGAAAAAAACTGGGGGCAAAAATCCGATCCTGAATGTATTTCAGTTTTAGGCCAGGAGATATTCAGGAATATGGATACCACATGAGTGAAGACTGATGGGAGGGTGGTATCATCAGATAAGGAGATGCTAGCACACAGTGCTGGTAATAAACAGAGAGAAGATGTTACATCACTAAGCTCTAATTCACATTTATGCCAGAAGTCTCACACACCATATTGCTTATTTTCTCTGTTACCTTCATGGGTCTTAGGATCAAAGAAAAGTCTCACATGCACATTTTTAAAAACTCAGAATTTTCAAGTTTGAAGAGAGTCATTTCCACAGGGTCACACTAAAATAAAGCAAAACTCATTTGCTGTCTCCTTTTTTATTTTAATTCAAGTGGAGTGGTAATGAGTGTGGGGTAAATAGCTGCTAGATGACAGTGAGTTAAAGACCAATAAGGCTCTCTTCCTGTGTGAGAAAAATAAACAAATATCTATGCATATGCATATATATATATATATATTCACCAATGAGTAAGATATATATATATATATATATATATATATATATATAGAGAGAGAGAGAGAGAGAGAGAGAGAGAGAGAGAGAGAATGCTGCAATATTACGCACTGCTGTACACTACATTTCATGGCACACTCTCAGTGTTCTATAAATTCATACACAGTTGTTGAGCCCAAAGCCTTGGTTAACAGGAAAGTTAAACATCTTAGAAATCTGATCATATAAAGTGATGGGTTCATTTGTTAATTCAGTAAGTATGTATTAACAACTTCTGTAAAAGGTAGGAATGTTAAAAATTAATAGAAAATAGCCCTTCACTGAAAGTGTTTACCATTTACAGGAGATGAGGAAAACAGGGGCATTCTGTGTATAATACAGCTACTTTATTATTATCAAGTCAGCAATTTAAAGACACAGTTTGTACCATTAAATGCCTAGTCTGTACACACACACACATTATATTTAACAGAATAAAGCTACAATAATAAACCAATAAAATAATGCCACGCAAATAATTAAAACCATCTCCAAAGAGAAACATACACCCATGTACATGGTAGATTAGTAAAATAAGTACTAGATGAAATAGTGAAACTCAGCTCCACCAGTCACAACACAGACTTAGCCAGGTAGTAGTATCTTCATTTCTTCATCTAGTGTCTGGGAATAATATCGACTTACTAAGGATTTTGTGACTCAAGCTTAGAATAGGGTCTTTAAAGAGCTCAGAGAAACACGGTTCGTAATGTTAGATTTCATTCTTTGGAATCTGCACATTATGGAATCTTCAATGGCTGTATATTGCTCTCATGGGTATCTTACAGGGAGCACACAAGGGGAATGACAAATTCTGAAATGATATCACTGTGAATAGGATTTAAGGGATCCTAAATTATTCAGTCATCATCGGTCACTATTCCATGTAACTGGAGGAACTGTGATTTGGTCAATGACATGAATAAATATCAGTTGAAACCTAGAATGGGGAATCATTCTTGTACTCCCAGTACTTGGCTGGTAGAGGCAAGAGGATTAGGTAGCAAAGAACAGCTTTAGCTATGAGTTCAAGACCAGCCTAGTTTACAAGACTCTGTCACCTGAGCTAAAGAAGAACAGAAGGAAAAGTGAGACAAGTTTGAGGAAGAAAAATAGGTGGAGACATCAATAAAATTAGTACCTGGAAATAAAAGCATCCCCCCAAAAATTAAAACCTCATCTGCCATGTCTGTCCAACTAGCTGCATAATCCAATGGCAAGAGTATATTGTATCCCATAATCGCTTGAAACCTAAAAACATTAATTAGCCCAGAACATTGCTCTAGTCCAGTGGTTCTCAACATGTGGCTCATGACCCCCCCTGTGGTCACAGATCATATGTCCTGAAAGTTAGATATTTACATTGCAATTCATAATAGTATCAAAATTATAGTTATGGAGTAGCAACTAAATAATTTGATGGTTGGGGGTTACCACAACATGAGCAACTGTATTAAAGGGTCACAGCATTAGGAAAGTAGAGAACCACTGCTCTAGTCACTAGAAACGAAAAGCACAGAATTATCAAAACACAAGGGAGGACATAATACAGTTGGATATACAACTTGAAATCTGACCTGAGTTGTAACTTGTCCCAGTCATGAGACCGCTTAAGGTCAATAAGCTGAGTGTATGTACTGATTGTAGTAATGACTGGTTCATAGCTGTCTTACTAATCTATGAAATCCTTGGGGATAAGGGCCTTGCACCGACTTCTCTTTTTGTACAATGGAAGTTAACTTAAGTATACATACTATGGGTCAGCAGTGCTTATACCACCTTTTGTGAGAAATGATTAAAGGGAAGAATGTGATCACCTGATGTTGTTCTGTCCCTCCCTGCACAGTTTCTAAGTGCCATCTTGAAGATGTGGACTAAGCTAAGCAGAAAATATTACAACTCAATTATAGGGATAAGACTTTGTTAAATTATGCCTTGGTCTTTGAATAGTCCACATAGAGTGAAAATGTTAGAGACAGGCAGAAAAATTATGCCATCTGAAATTCATTTTGCATTATTGTTGTCATATTTATTGCTATTTTCAATGAATGCAATTATTTTTAAATAGCTCAAACCATTTCTGTGTACATCATTGCTGAATCCCAGGAAAACAGCTAGCATCATTAAAGGACAGACTCAGACATAAATGAAGTGGAGAAAGCATCTGATTGGTCATCTCTCACATTCTCTTTTTACCAGCCTTGCTTGGTAAGAGCATGGTTCCAAACTATAGTAAAGAAAGGGGGAAAAAAGTAGAAGTAGAAGACCTCATTGCTTATATGAGTCTACAATTTCAAACCACAATCAAGATGGATATAAAAGATCCTTAGTGTTTATAGGACAGATGAAATCTTTAGAGTTTCCCTGACTATGGAAAAAGTATGTGTTTTTACACATTATAGGGATAACTCCATCTATATCCCAGCGGTTTTAAACCTTAACAATTACCAAAACTGTGCTCAGTCTGAAAACATGAATAATATTCCTATGATTGAAAGCAACCAAGGTTTATAGTAACTTTAAGGGCTATTAACCAAGTTCCTATATGAATCCAGAGTGGATTATATAAGCATTTCAAATGTGCTGATGATAAAGGGATTCATAAAAGTTCTTATGCTGATTTTATGTTGATGGATGTTTAAATATATGGCGAGTTATTAACCAGAGGCAAGTGAAACTAATGTGTAAACGTTATGATATATGTGTAATTGAAAGTGAGTTCTCTTGGCAAAGTGGGTAGCACAGTGAGAGGGAGAGACTGAGTGAGTTCAGATAAAGATAATAACACTGATGCACTTATCTGCTGTGTCAGTACATTGAGGCAAGTTTCACATGAGCCAAGTAGCCTTGCTCCAGAGGAGTCTGTCAAGTAGCTTTTGAAGGATTGCAGAGATTCCTAGTGTGTCGATAGATGGCACCCAGCTTCACAGTGATATCCATAGTCTTTCTAATTATGCCTCTTCATTTCACACATTTCCCCCCCCTTTCGTAGCCTTTTCTTTAGATTCCTTTCTACTTTCCTTTTCCTGATGCTTATGAATAACCCTTAAGGAAAGTTGTTGACTTTCACTTCAAGTACTGTGTTAATGATTGAAAAAAATAGAGTGCTCCAAACCTATGCAGGTTAATGTATTCAAAATTTGGATTCTAGGGCTTAATCTAACGTCTTATAATACAACCTTGGATACAAAGATTATTACTTATGATTACAAGGTAAAAAAAATAAAGACCCATGGACAAATTATGAATCCTTCTTTTGTTTACTTCCACCATTGTCCTATACACCTTTGGGTAAACATTTACATCATTTCAGGAGTGGTCAGAAAGCAATTTTAATTGCATACAAATTAACAGAGAAATACTACCTCCCTAAATGCTTATATGTTGCTAATGGCTTGGCCTTGCTTGCTGGTTTGTTGGTTAACTGGTTGTTAAGTGTTCGAATCACTGGCTAGTCAGTTAATTTATTGACCACAGATTGGTTGATTTGGAAGTTAGTTGGTTAGCTGGATAGGTGGGTTGTTGTTTGGTTGATTGCTTTGGTGTTTAGTTGAATAGTTGTGTGGTTAATTGGCTGGCTGGCTGTTTGAGTGTGAAAGTGGATATTTGGTTAGATAGTTGGTTAGCTGGTTGCTTGTTTGCTTGCTGGTTAACACAAAATAAATCTACAATAAATAGAGGTAAAGAAAATACAAAGAATTTGTTCTAATTCTCTAGGATGAATTTAGATTGCACTAAGAAATTGTATAGGGCACATACACAGTCATCCTCCACCTACCCAAGTTACCACATTTCTACTGTAGGAAAAGCTTGAGACCAAACTATACGAACTCAACATCTTCCACCAACATTTTCAATCATCTTAAAGAAAAGGTAGCTTTCTGTAAGTAATTATTTTCAAAGGATAACTACACTAGAACAACAGTTGCCAATCTCTTTTGGTTACTTTCAACAAGGAGTAGGTTCTTGAAGGTAGAAGAGCAGCTTTCTTGTATTAAAATTTATGTTATTAAAAGAGTAATGAATGGAATCAATTTTGATTTTATCACTTGAATACTATTATTTAAAAGTTTCATGAGGTAGTTTGCTGGAAAAGGTGAACTTTCAGATGTGAGCGGTAATGCTCTGATAACTACTCTTGAGGTCCTGCATAGTCTTCCTTTTGCTAAATGAAAAAAAGGAAGGTTTAATGATGACTTATACATCACCTTCATAATTTATAGAAAACATTCAATCAGCCATGTTTAAAACATCAGGTAGTAATTTTTACCAGGAGAACATGTTCTGCTGTGTTGTGTTGGTATAGTTCTACCATTGATGGCAAAACTCAGAAATCATCAAAAAATTAAATTATGACTCTAGATCAACATTATTTTCCTGGATAAAACAATGCTTCATCATCAGTGGGATAAAATAGAATGGGGATACATTTTACACTTTAAGTTGATGCCTAAAGAAGCAACCTAATAAAGTTGTAAAAGAAAACTTTGACTTAAAAAATGTCCGTGAACAAAGTTCTAGAAAGAAGTCATAATGACATGAAAATGAACTTCATTAATGTACAGATTCCATTGACATAATGAGCATCATTTTACTGTATCCTGCAGAAGTCAGATCACTCTTAAAGACTGTGTCACATTAATTATTTTGTATTTTTGAGAAACACTGGTAAGATGGTGGATGAGGTCAGAGAAAGACAATCAATGATGCAAAGGACCTGAATAGTGCATTCATCAAAGAGCTACCAAGGGACCAGCTCTGCTTCTAGAGAGAAAACTAAGGATTATTAACACTAAAATCAGACTGAGATTGAACTGCATAGATCACTCCTCTTCCAAAAGCTGCCAATCAGACCACTGCAGAAAAGCTACCGGGTTTTTATTGAAGTAAGAATATAGGTAGAAACTGATTTCCCTATGATATAAAAGGAAGGTTTTTGAACAAAATATTCCAAGCAAAAATAATTTATAATGTATCAATTTATGAATGTATTTTGAGTGAAAAGGTATAGAGATATGCCCACAGGCTGAATACAAATGTGTATGATACTGTTTCTAAATTAACATCAATACAGCGCAAGCTGGTTTTGTTCAGGTACCAGGGAAGCATCTCTGACTTTACAAATTAGGGAAAGGGTCCTCTGTCCTCCATTTTTTCCCTGTCATCCATGTTCTCTTTGTAACACATTGAGATAAGCTGACCTCTAAGAAAATGCAATTCCCATTAGCTGTAGTGAATTAAAATGATTAATTTTAGATATTCACTAAATAAATCATTTAAACAGGCATAGTAATTTTATTGGTCCAGACATGGTGGTACTTACCTGTGATACCAGCATTTGGAAGACTGAGACAAGATATTACAAATACAGGACTGGCCTGGATTACATAGTCAAACCCTCTTTTAAATGAAACAAAATAACACAACAAAAGAATACCTCACCAAACAGAGAAAAGGAAAAAAAAAAGTACATTTCCTTGTGAAAACTAATACTTTCTTTTCTTCTTAATAAAAGTTTATTTCTTTTTTATTTCTATTATTTTTTGAGATTTAAATATAATTATATCTTTCTCCCATCTCTTTTCTCCTTCTAAATCCTCCCATACTTCCCTCCTTACGCTCTTGCAAATTCATGGCCTCTTTATTCATTAATTAGTTTTTTATACATATATGCATGTATACATACATATATATGTATTCCTACATATGTATGGACCACCTGCCTACTTAGTCTGTATAACGATGCTTGCATATGGATTTTTCCAGGGCTGACCATTTGGTATTGGATAGACAGTTGGTGAGCTCTTCCCTGGGGAAGACTATTTCTCCTGCTTTCACCATTCCTTAGTTGCCTATAGTTCTTTGTATCCAGGAGGTCACAGGCCTATACAAATGACCTCCATCATCTCACTAATTTACTAACATTCCTAAGTTAGTTGAAGGAGCATCATCGGTATAGTTTTCAATTGTTTAGTGTTTTGAGAATGATTTCTTTTTCTAGAGAGCACTGTATTTGTGTCATTTCTACCCCTGTTTCTTCCTACTCCAATTCCTCCAACTCTTCCATCCCCATGCCACTCTCACATGGATTCATGATCACTCATTCTGTAATTACTGCTGTTACACACACACACACACACACACACACACACACACACA